>CM076579.1:1555930621-1556096510 GCA_034641835.2 Pinus albicaulis
CAAAGGCTTTTGGGAATATGGAGATTCAGAGCTTAGGCACTTCAAGACTAGCTTGCCATGGATTTGAGCAGGCTTTTATAGATGGGGAAGGAGGGATTTGGGATCCCTATTATTATGGGATTGGCCCTATCAACAAGGAAGGTTCCATGGGAGGTGGCAAAACCACTTCCCTTCCATAGAACTCCCGCAGCCAAACCTCCCAAATCAAGATAGGCAATGGTTTGTGAGTTTGTTGGAACTCAACTTCCGCCATCTTTATTAAAAAATAGTCCCTAAATGGGTGGTGCGACTACTGCTCTATGACAGAGTGCCAGTTGGCGCGACCTCTTTGCAGGATTGTCCCCATTGGCGCGAGCACTGAACTGCCTTCCCACGCCAATGCCAAAAGGGATGTTTTTCATGATTTTTGCAAGGAGATGTCTCAAGGGCAAATGAGGCTATGTTTAGAGGAATGCATTGATGATGTTTTCAAGGCATGACAATGTTCACAGGTCACAAAATGGGTCCTCCATTGTGCGGGATGGGGAACGGTAGGGACGGTGACAAATTGCTGTGTAACAGATGCCCCCTAAAGTATGAGGCCCAAGAGAGAGAGGGGTGAAATGCTTTACGAGAACATGTTCAACTGAAGGCCCGCCGTCGGAAAACCTGCGCAGAAAGATACAACCGATATCTCAAGTACATGATATATATGTGGTATGGACGCAGCCATCCGACACAGAGTATGCTATAATCCGGATCCAGGGCATGGGCGCAGCCATCCAACTAAGATCAAACAAATAGACTCAGGTATGGTCGCAGCCATCCAATCAATGAGTCATGTACATAATGATAATAATCTGTCCACCCAACACAGTTACAACGATGAACAATCCGGGGTCTTGGCTCCATCTCGACCTTTGAGAATACCAGTTCAACATGTGAATATGTGGTGAAGTCGAACATGGCATCGATGCGATTACCGACCCCGATGATGAAAATTTGTGTGAGCCTTGAAAACCACCAATAATGACAATGGTCCTCAAGGTACTAAGGTACAATCTACAACGTGCGAATAAATGAGTTGACGTCGAACACCCGCAGAATCACTCGATCGGAGGCCAATGATGTAAACCTCACGTCGAATGCGACGAACCTGCCATTGAGGCATGCAGGCTCCAAGGTACCATAAGGAGTCTCTAGACCAACTTCCTAGATAATGAGTTGATGTCGACAGGAAGTGACCTTGATCGAAGGTGGGCCATAATGATTCCCACATCATCGACACGAGACAGAGTAACATGATGTTTTGTTGTGAATCAGGATCGTATGAGAAACGGAGGAAGGTTGATATTTGCAGAGGCCAACTTCTCTTGAACACATGAACGGCACGACAGTGGACTTGGCAGTATTTGACATCAACGAATCAGAGGTCATGGCGACGAGGCAGTGAACAGATGAGAGGTCAAAAAGGATTACCCAAACCCACGGGAGGCTGGCGAAGCAGCGAGATGAGATGTCCCCAGCAGCACGAGATGGACAGTGCTGTGTTCCAAGGCGACATCTAACGACGACATGGCAGTGGTTCCATTTTCGCCCACCATTGCTGGTGAGTACCCCAATTATTTTTGGAAAACAAGCTTGAAGGGGATATCATATGCTTATCATGTAGTTTTTTCCTTCGGACAAATCCATCTTGGTACATTTTAGGAGCCCTAGGAAGGAGGAACTCAATGACGTCATGGTGATGGTTTCCGATGTCATTTAGGGTTTAACAAATCTGACAAAGGAAGAACTCAACATCTTTCATGTTTAGAGAGTTTGAAAAATTACAAAAACTCCACAGGTCCCTTTTCGTAGATAGTTCCCCAGATCCGAAAAGGTAGAAAACAATATCCGGGAAAACCTCCTAGTCACAATAGGCTAGGGTATTCCTTTTTCGTAATCAATCCATCCCAGCCCGAAAAAGGGTTAAACTTATACTGGGTGGATGTCGATTCGTGTCCATTTTAATGAGATTGAAACGACAAGGGCCTCAGCGATCTTTTCATATTTAGAGAGTCAGAAAAGAGCTGAAAGATGACTCCAGAGTGACTTTTTCGTGTATTTACCAAGTCCGAAAAAGTATAAAATACAACTCGTTTCAATCTTTTAAGTCGCAAAAACCTGCTGCTGCACATACCAAGCAAGCGTAAAACCCATTTTCGACATAACATATGCAAATATTTGATAAAAATAACTTTTAAAACTAATTAAACGTCGAAAAAGTTATAAATATGTCCAATTGGTAAAAAATAAAATTAATTTTTACTATTTACCTTGGTGGAAAGCAACAGTGGTCCTTTTGGAGCAGAAACTTCTGACGGTGATTGCGACAAATCCAGTCGACCATTCAGCTTCTCGTCTGTCACAGGTAAGAGGCGCTCTTTTTCTCTTCATTTTCATTCATTTTTTAATAGCTTTCCCTTAAAAATCAGTTTTGTGTGGTCATTTTTAGAATTTTAGGGCTGCGCCCATTGGCGCGGGTATCGGGCACGGACCCGCGCCAATGAGCTCTTTTTTATAAAGGGCTCGCGCCACGTGGCGCGACTGTTCGCAAAACAGCCGCGCCAGCGGCCGAACCTTAAATTCCGCCCAAAATTTCGACATTTAGACCAAATTGCATGGAATTTGAAGTTCATCAAAGATCTAACTAAGGGTTTTTGACCATGTGAATGCAGATAATCACTCAAAATGGCAATCGAATGGAAGGAACGAGAGCACGGAGAAGAGGATGAATAGGCCATGCAAAGCCAAGCTTGCATGAATGCACTTAGAAACTGTGGATTGAAAAAGTTCTTTCTCACGCCATGTTTACGAGCTCAGCCCTAGCTCCTCCAGTATTTAATCAGTATCTGGGACGAACAGGAACAGGTGTTCAGGTTACGACACCAGGTGTTAGAACTGGAGGTCACCGATGTTTATTTCATCACTGGATTGTCCCGCAGAGGTCCAATCCCTGTACTGACTAGAAGCAGACCATCTGTGGAAAAGATGGAAGAAGTAATGGCACGGGTGTGCCGAGGGGCACAAACAGGATCAGGAAGCAAGAAGGTGGATATCCACACAATTCCTGATCTAGCACTGAGAGTATTTCTTCATACCATTACGTGGGCTGCTGGGTCGCAGGCCCCGCACGAGGCCACGAAGACCCAACTCCTGCTGGCCTCAGAATGCATGGGTCCCTTACTGTTCAACTGGGCATAAGCAGTAACTATCAACATGAAAAGGCAGCTCACGAAGTGCAAACATGGGAAATTGAAACAGTTCGGTTATGGTTCCATCTTGGTATCGTTCATTCTGGAACTTTTACCAATCTTCCAGGGCCAAGGGGCCGCAGTGGGGAGTCCGATACCACGAGAGCCAAGAATGGCTCGCTGGGTAGCATTGATGCCCAGATCTGAAGGTGGCCAACAGATGTCCTGGAGGCCAGAGTTTTTTAGGTGGTTACAGCGCCAGCTGATTGTCATGGAAGACAGGCCCTATTCAGGAACTGACTTTACCGGGGACCCAGATCTCCCACTACCAGAAGGAGATGACTGGGACGAGGAGTTGGGTAAGACCTCATATTTTTGATTTTATGTTTATATGTTTTTTTTTGTTAATACACAATTCGTCTTGCTCACAAATTATATATGCATGCGGATGTAGGACCACGAGAGACAGTAGGGATGTCTCCAATCTCCGGAGGACACAACTCGCCCACGAGATCCGGGGAGGTGCAGGAGGAGAGGAGTGATCCCGGGGTCTCGGACAGCCCATGGGATCCCCGACTATGCCGGCAGACGTACCGATAGCATACCGGCGCCACGGTGGGAGTTAGAATCGGATCCAGAATCTGAGAGCGCCTAGTGCGTGCGGTGACGTGCTACCATGAGCACCATGCGGATTAGTCCTTAGGATTTATGCCACACCTATTTTTTGAGAGACATAGTGTCTCGGGATGTACCTAAGACGATTATGTATATTTTTGAGTTTTATGTGACACACTCTATGTAAACATTTCGATACCTATATATATACATATCTATTTATTTGGATGAGTCTTTCTTTACATGTGATGATTTATAAATTGCGCAAATGTCTGTCTAATACCAAATTTGCTACGCATCGTAATGTATTCAAATGCCTGGGTATATGATGATATGTAATGTAGTCAAAATTCCTTTCCGGTAATCGAATACGCAAATACGAGACGTAAGATGGACGGTTTCCCTTCTGGGAATAGTGTCGGGTTCGTTTCGTAACACTACAAGTTGTGAATCTAGGTACACGAGCAATTCACGGATACCAAGGTTCTAACGCCTCGGTTAACAATTCCAACACGGCACTATATTCCTTTGATATTGTTCATGAAAGGTCGTCACAAACACACACCTTACTTGAGGTCAATCAACTCACTGTGAGGATCGTAGGTACCCGGGCCCTCGGAAGGCAGTTCTGATGCTGGGAGGCATCATGAAACCAACAAATGGATGAATAGACATCTGCACAACCGGAAGACCGTCCGGCGAGAAAGATGTTTACAAAGCACACCACACTATGCACACAAATGACAATCACACACACCTATGTACACACACCACACCAGAAATCGCCAGGACGTAGTACTTTTTAAATCTGACCATTGCAAGAGCTGCCTTGTGGAACTCCTTAAGTAATCTATAAGCTCGTAGGCCCCATTTTCAAAACACGTTTACTATATAGGGACCGTGCCACATGGTGGAGTTCTGGCTCCAAGCTTATCATGTGCTTGATCGTACAAGAGAACGAGGTCTCCTTCAATGAAAGAACGAGGAGAAACGGTTTACGATCGAAATGAGTTTTGACCCTCTTCTTTTGTGCTTCGATGATCCGCGGCTAATCGGCAGGTTTCATCCAGCCGTTCGAGATACGGAAGACGTTCTTCCTCGGGAGAGGTATCCGGTAATAGCTCCACAAAGCTAATTTAGCGAAGAGATTTCACATTCAACCGTGAGTAGCTTCCGGGCAGGTACACCAATTGGAAGGTGTGAACTAGGTTGCACTCTTAGAAGATGTTCGGTATGCCCACGAGGTGAGAACAATTGGAGATGTCAATTGGTTATGAATCCCAACTATTATTTGAAGCATGGTATTCAAAACCTTGTTCACCTCTTCAACCCGACCATTAAGCAAGGGTAGTATGGTGTTGTTTGTCGTGGCCTGAAGCCAAAACGTTGAAGTCAGCTCAGTCATCATGTAATCACGGAAATGAGTACCATGATCGGTGATAGCTTGAGGAACCCAGAATCGTGCAATAACGTGGTTGAATATAAATGAAGCGGCGTTTTCAGTCGGCGGCAGGTGTAGGCATGGCACACGGCCCACTTAGTGAAGTAGTCGACGGCGACAATGATATACATGCCCCGGCCAGTGAGGGTTACCGTCCATAAAATCCACGCCCCATTTCGCAAAGTAGACGGTAATAACGGGATGCAAGGCAATGGTGACGTGCATCTTCTTGTGAAAAATCACAGCATGGATGACATTCACGACTGATGATACAATCCTTGAATATGGAAGGCCGAGAAATAACACACCGTACAATCTTAAGACGTAGCATACCAGGACATGTGTCGCCACGAGGCATCCCTTTGTGGCGGTCGGTGTTTTCTCGACCTCTTCCAAGGTAAGGCATCGTCGGGCACCGAATCTACTCCAATGCGATATAAGGTATCTCCTCTGATACGGTAGGGTTGGGACGGTGCCAGTCAGACGGCGGGCGGTTTTATCAACTCGGGCCAAAGGAAATGTCTCGGTCTAGATACACTATGATGTCAAGTACCAAAGGATCACGAGTATCGATAAGAAACGAGCGTTTCGTGGTATATGGTCTTGGTGTGAAGGTGAGAATACATGGGAGAGAACATATCAAATCGCGAAGACCGGTGGTTGGTTGACAGCGGTGGTGAACTCCAAGTCAAACTCCTGCTGAGGATCACGATCCATTTGGAGTACTTTCCCCTAGTAATTGTCTAGAAAGAATATACGTCCTTAGGGTTACGATGCGAAATCAACGACTATTGTGCAAAAGGATGTAATGGCGAAGCGTTGTACGGCATGTCACGCTGCTAAGGCCAACTTCTCGACATGTGCATAACGCGTTTAGGGTGGAGAAGGTTAGAGACGGGTAATAAACAACATGTTCGTCCCGTTCTCGTCATCTGCCACCCAGAGACCATGGCGATGGTGCTTAATGCGGCGACTGAATTACAAGTAAAGTCGGTGGTAGTCGGAGGACGAAGCATCGGAGCATTGACTAGCAATGTCTTGACTTCTCAAAGGATTCACGAGCAATTTCGTCCTTTGGCCACCTCGGCTTAATTCGGGATAAGCGCCTAAGAAAATTCGCTTTCCTTGTAGAATGCATGGCGATACGAGGGGAGGAGGGTGATGGGAGATTTACGATGGCCTCAACCTTTAGGGTCAAGGCGAATTCTATCTTCCAAACTATAAAGCCTAAAGACTGACCATAATCAACGAAGCGCACTTGAGGGGTTGAACGTGTGTAGCGTACGCGAAGGAATATGCGCGAGAGATGCTTAGGATGGTCCTGCGCTTACCGAATGGGCGGCAAGTCATCCGAGATAAGGAGCTGGACGATATGGCGAATATCATGGCGTAGGACATCGCACGGCTGAAACGTGGCGCCAACGTTTTTTAAGCCGAACGGGAGTTTTGTACGCGAAAGTGCCCCACGGATAGATGAATGTGGTCTTATGTTGATCCTCGGGTGTAATATTTGGTTGTAGCCTGGCTTAGTCATTAAGGAATAGATCTCACTCCCGACATTCGTCGATAATCTGGTGAGTAAACGGTGGGATAATTATCCTTAGGACCGGCGCGATTGATATCGCGATAATCCTAGACTGGTGTACCCACACTTTTTATCAACGAGGGGACGATATTGGACACCCATTGTAAGGGGATAGGATAAATAAAACTTCGCGTTCGAAGTTTTTCAGCACGCATTGATGGCGACGACTTTAAAGTGCATGGGACGTAAGCGTTGGCGCGGGTTCGCACTGGGTGAGTTGGAATCTCGTGCACGACAATACTCGAATAAATTCCGACATTTCCTCGTAAAGACCATGCGAAAACATCTCTGAGATTCTTTGAAAAGCTTAGTATAGACTTCAATCTCATCGGGAGAACAAGTCACACATGAATGTTCTCAACAATCCCAGGTTAACGGAGATGTTGATTAGAGCAGGTTGAGTATTTTCAGTTACCCTCGAAAAAGACCTCGTGTGTTAAGATCGATGTTTGAAGAGGAGGGGAAGGAACACAGTAGCATAACGCTCAGGAACAATCGATCATTGCCCCAGTGGGCATAACGAGGAGGCGATGATGTCCATCGCCCCGGGGAAGCTCCTCAAAGACATAGTTTCAATGATAGCCTCATCGAAGGAAAATTCTCTCTAAGAGGATACGGTGAATCAGCGACCAAACGGGGGATTGTGAATGACATAAGAGCCATGCTCAGCGGGAGCATGCGAGGAGGTGGAGGGTCGTGCGGCAACAATCTGATAGTTGATCTCCTACGGCGTTAAAGGCATGGATTCTCAAACTCATATACATTGCTCGAGGTGTAGGAATAGCCGGGGGTCATGGAGTCCTGGACAACATGTTGACAGGCGATGTCGGTGGCGGTGGGGGCATGCCCATGAGAAGCTGGGTCTTTGAAAAGACCAGGTCCCTATCTTTGGCCACGGGGGGATTCGAATTTGATCTATATGGCCACATTTTCTGAGCTAGAGGTGAAAAATGACAGCCCGATCTAGTGACAATCTTGCCTTCATGGGGGAACTTAATGAATCGAAAGACGGTAGACGGCACGTAGAGGCATGGCATGGGTCCCGGTGCGGCCAAGAAGTATATTGTAGTTGAGTTTGCGTCAACCACTTCTACTTCTAAGTTTACGGTTTTTCCTGTAATGTGATCGCAAGACTCGAGAACTCCCGGGGTTTAGACTCCAGACCATCAAATGCCTCGAGGGCATTGGGAGATAACGACAGGCTAGGAGAGCCAATGGCCTTCCCGACAAGTGGAGGACATACGCGGGTAGATGCACCCTCATACGACGGCCTATGAATGTTGAGACGGATTAATCCAGAGCTTGAATGACCAAAGCAATTTGGTCGTAGGCCGGGGAGTAAAATTCTCCGAGATCGAAGGTGAGAAGGCTCGAGTGGGCGGGATCGATACCGATGGTAGATATGATAAAGCCTTCGTTTGTGAAGGACAACTTTGAAGAACCTCAAGTGGACATGGCACATGGCGCTGTGCCCAGTCCTCAACGATGCGCTGTGTTGAGCGCTTGAGCATTTGGTTGTAAGAGGATCTTCGAAGAACACCCTTGGGAGGTGGTTTCTAGCGGGTTGGGGAGTCGGCTTCTCGATTTCCAATGGACGGCCCAGGAGGAGGAACGGTGGGGAGGTGGCCCTTAAGTGCCTTCACGGGTACTGCTTAGCGGTTCATTATAATCCTTCGACCGCTGTCAAGCGACAGTGATAAGTGCATTAGTCTTCATCATGAAAACTTGAGACCCAAACGATTACGAGATGGTGGCCTTTGTTCGACAAAATAAGGTCTGGCTGAGATGGAAATGGCTCTTTTAAAAAACGGTGGAGTCCCTTTTGAGCCTTTAAGTTGACCCAACTTCGGACGAAGTCGTGGACAATCCTTGATATAATGGTCACCTTCACGGATGAGGCAAGGGAATTTGAAGCTACGTTGGGAACCATCCTCGATCAGAGATTTAGATTACGGTTTCGGGGCATCAGTTTTTGATTTGCCTTTGCCCTTCTTCTTCCCCTTGGATGGTTGTGTAGTAGGATTGGCACGGATGGCATTCACCTCAGCGGTTTTACCGAATCCAAATGGGGTGGGATTAGCGGAGGGTATTGTTGGAAGGAGTGTATACGCTTCCCATTCGAAGACTTCTTGAATTTTGAGAAAATGGAACCAATGACACCATCCAGCGCTAGGAGTAGGCGGGCCTTAGTGGATTCGGCCGTGGGCATCAATCAAGATGTCATAAAGTGTGCCGGGCTGTGAATAGGCAGATCTGAGTGCGGGCACGCGCGATAGCTTGTTCCTCTGTCACACATGCTCCCATCGCGATATCTGAGCGATTTTATTCTGAGGAGGTGGTGAACCCGGTGAGTCAAAATACGATCGGGTATGTGAAACTTGATCGAGTCGGCAGCAGCGCCGCCACTCGCCAGAATGTGAAATCCCGAGATGCAGTGGCCTTGTCTGCGGAAGTTAGGGTGTGTCAGACCTCATATCGGACTGATGCTTGGAAATGCATGAGAAAGCCATGGCTAATGAGTTGAAATCACAGAAAAATACACGGGATAGCTCTGGCCACCACTTCGCGGCGGCTCCCCTCTTAAAAGTACGCTGGAAAAGACGCAAAAGCAATTGAATCGTCGACCCGAGAGTTAGACGAACACACGGAGGTGATACGTCATCACACATGCGCTGAGGGTGTCGCCGCCCGACTTTGCCCTCAAACTTGGGACAGTCACACAGTATCTTAGTGGGGCCAGGAGGCCAATATGGATTATGCGAAATGGGATCATTGGTCAACTTTGAAGCGTCCACGAAGCGGTTCCAAGGTAGCCATGAATGACAATGGAGGATTAACTACCATGCGGTCCCGGGATGGGTCGGTACCGTGCTCCACGATGGTTGTGAATATCCACACTTTATGGGTTAATCCGAAAGGATTCGGCAAGTAGAGGGCATAGTTCGTATAACCCCGGAGCGATTTGGGCTGTGGTAACCATAGTGCGGGGCTTGATAACGGGGTTCGGGCCACGTTGAGTCAATGCACTTACAGTATAAGCGAGCGTTTGAATTGTTCTTGACGTAGGTAGAGCCGGGTGGAGGAGGGATATCTTGAGCCTCCGGAGTGGTTATAGTTCGGTTGAAATTACGACCATGAGGATAATAACCACTCTAAGGATGGAGTAGGCTGCGATAGTGGGAACCTGCAGACTGGTACGTAGAGCACTTGTTGTTGATTTAGTGACATTGAATGAAGCAGTGAGCGAGTGAGAACGGAATGAGAGAGCTGCCACTGAGATGAACGGTTAGCTTGGTGAGGGGCTGCTGAATGACCGGGGCTGGCCGGGTGACCGGGCGCGGTGTTGGTTGCGCGAGAGGTTGACCTGGTTGTAAGTAGACGGGTTGTGCGGATGGGTGACTAACTGGAAGTGGGACACGGAGCATCTGGGATGTGAGTTGCCACGGGTGGAGAAGAGGACTTAGGGTGCTTCTTGAAGCAGTTTGACACAGAGCGGAACCATAGAATTAGTCTGGCTGATATGCAACGTTAAGAAATGACGGAATCTGCGGTTGCATTGGTAAAGAAAGTTTGGATTTTCCCCGAGACCATGGCGTGTCCGGTTGATACCACAGGCGGGGATTGACAGTTGTGCGAGACTATAATATGGTCCCTTGCGGATTGTACAATGGCTAGATTCTTGGCCGCGAGTGTGCTGGATGGGTTGTCCTGTGGGTCATACAAATAACCGAGGTTAGCCGTGAGGTTGGCCTGGAAGGGGTTGTCCTGTGGTTATAAGCACAAGTTGTATGGTAAACCTTGAACATACAAATAAGCCTCGGGACGGGAAGGCGCAAAACCTCCGTGCCTCGTCGGCCGACACAGGCATACACGAGAGTGCCATCCTGCAGTGCATAGTGCGAAAAGAAGGATCGGTAAGGATCTTGGGAACTTGTCGGCTCGACGTTAAAATTTCTTCTCAAAAGCTCAGCCGTCTCCTCAGGAGATATTCTCGGTATAGCGATAGCTAGGTAAACATCTTCGGGGAGTTGGCCCGGCCTAATAGTAGCGAGATGTTGAGACAGCAGAAGAAGAAACAACCACACAAATAGTGGGCCGAACGGGAGCAGTGACGGGCGTCGAGGGGACACCGGGTGCGAGTGGTAGGCTGGGTCACAATAGCGGGAGATGATATCCCACTAGAGGCTGTGGTAAATGATCGACCAGAGAATCTGTATCCACACAGTAAGAAAGGGCCGGGTGACGACGTGGTAACCGGCTCGAACCGTCTCCCCTCAAACAATCTGAGGGATGAGCGATAGTCATCAGAACCTCGAAATTTCCTCACGAGAATCACTCATGATTCTGATCTGTAGTTAAATCACGCAAACGCGGCGAGGACTGGAGGAAAAACGAGCGGCAACAAACGGTGAACCGTGTAGAGAAGGAAATCAGCTCCTAATCTCAATTCGAGACACGGGGTCGAAAAAGGGCCAATTGAACTCATTGGTCCTCAAAGGGTTGGTGGCGAAGCCGGTCCAGTCGAAACTCGGAAACAACGAGTGTTTGTGGTTCCAACGAAGGGGCGAGAAGCTTCGAAAGATAAATCAGATTAAGGACTACCGATGGCAGAAACGATGGTTCGCCTTTGTGGCAAAAGACTAAGAAGAAAAGGAAAACACACACACGAGTGAAAATGAGTTAAGACACACGATCGAACGGTCCAACAAAAACGATGTCTAAATAGGTGTGAAATCGTTGGGAGCGTTAATTTTACCACATTGGAAAGTAGAAATTCCTACCGTTTCATGTTTTAAGAGTCGAAACGATAAAAAGATGACCTACATCTCTTCGAGTTGACCTGACGTGAAAGGACAAGCGCTTGACGGTCTTTTGAGTTTAGGAGTTAGAAAGAAGACCAAATGTTTGCTCGGAAAAAACTAGGCACAAAGGGTGTACCAAATATCTGCATGACTGTGATATACACCTTGGCTTCAAAATGAAGCAATCGACCAAAGGACTTTCGTGCGTGCGGGTAGTCTCCCTGGCGAATCTTTGTGTTCGGTGTATCACGGGTATAGGGTGGCGGAGACTAAACTTCTGTGGATAAAGGATTGAAAACCTATAGGGGTCTCCCCTTTATATACGCGACGGTACGGGAGCGCGAGTCCATACAAGCGGCCCATCCCCAAGCCAACAAGCGAACGACCGTTCTGGCAGGTTTAACGACTTAGCCGGAACACGTCTCTGCTGAACCTTCTAAATATGTTTCGTTAAGTTCCAATGTTGCCTTAGGTTAATTGAATAAATTTTATAGTTGATCTTCAATTAAGTTTCAATTTCCGAGCCCTATACGTATGTGATGTCTCCTAAATGCAAAGCTATATGCCCTGAGTGCAACATTTCGTTCGATGAAAACTAATTAAAGAAGAGTTGAGAGCTTTTACAAACGAAATGAAAGGGAACCAAGCAACGAGATCTCTAATGCAACTAACGCGATTGACAACTTTTCATTCAAAACACTAATCACTAGTGATATGGAAAAGATCACAATTGCA
Organism: Pinus albicaulis; assembly: GCA_034641835.2. NCBI lineage: Eukaryota > Viridiplantae > Streptophyta > Pinopsida > Pinales > Pinaceae > Pinus > Pinus albicaulis. The sequence continues at coordinate 1,555,943,015 of CM076579.1, forward strand.
CTAATTAACAAAAGCAAAGAGATTTATTTTGATTTTCAATGTTTCATGGCTAATAATACTAATCACACTTGAAAACAAATGGAGCAACGAGAAACAATATTCAAGAGAGCGAAACAAACACATTTCACTCAACAAAAATGCATGCTTTTACATTTCACATTTCACCCCTTTGAATTCATCAGAATATCCAACAAAAATTCATGCTTTACTTTGAGCCTCTAAAACCTTTCTCTTCTCTATAGGAATGCGGGTCCATGCTCTAGATCTGAAAATGTGGAAATGACTGACTTCAGGTTGTATGCCAGTCCAAGCCTCAAAAGGTGCTTTTCTAGTAACAAATTTATGAGGAGATCTATTCTGGATGTATGAGTCACAATTGATAGCTTCAGCCCACAATTTTAATGAGAGAGATCTTGCATGAAACATGTGATTGGCCATCTCTTTCAAAGATCAATTCTTCCTTTCAGCCACCCCATTTTGTTGTGCAGTGTAAGTAGCTGTATGCTGCAACTGTATGCCTACTTCATCACAAAGATTCTTGATATCTTTGTTGACATATTTCATCCTGTTATTTTTGTGAAGTATCTTGATGCATTTTCTAGATTGATTTTTCCCATGCACTTTGAAAATCTTTATATGTTGAAAAACTTCATACTTGAGTTTCAAGAAGTAAACCCAAGTGAATCTCGTGTAATAATCTATAAATGACAACATATATCATTCTTATCTCATTGAAATCACTAGAAATGGACCCATGAGATCAATATGTACAAGTTCCAAAGGTGAAGAGGCTCTCCATGCATGCCCCTTCTCGAACTTGTCTTGTGGATGTTTTCCAAGAGCACATCCGTTAGAAATACCATTTGAAAATTCAATGGTCGGAAATCCTTTGACCATCTCTTTCTTTCTAAGTTTCTGCATATATCTAAAATTCAAGTGCCCATATCTCTCGTGCCAGATCCTACTTTCTTCATTTGCATGCGTAAGTAGCAAAATATAATCTTATTGAGGAACAAAATCAGAAAATTTATACATAAGAGATTGATCATTTACCTTGTGAGATGAAATCTTGAAGTTGGTTTGCATGTCATAAATGCTCACGGAATCCAGGGTAAATTCCACTTTCCTTCCGCTACCTTTGTGTGTCATTTGATACATTGAAAGAAGATTCAAAGAAAGCCTTGGAATATGCAAGACAATATCAAAACTTCCATCTTCGAATTGCACTCTTCCTTGTCCTGTTGATGCAACTGCAGAATTGTCCCCCATGAGAATAGGAGGCCCTCAATATGCATGTAGACAAAAAAAGGATTCCTTTGAAGAAGCCATATGATGTGAAGCTCCTGAATCGATGATCCATTCTTGTGGTGTATAATGAAGAGCAATCAAAGCATGCCCATCACCCCTTAATTTTATGGTTTTTCCTTCTTCTTCTTCTTGGCACTTTCTGGAATGTGATGACCAACATTATTTTACTAAAGAGTATTTTCCATAAAATAAATAGTCTTCTGCATGCAGGAGCATTTAGGATGATAACTTATATCACAATAAGGACACTTGAAGTTTACTTTCTTTCCCTTCTTACCCTTGGAGCTGAAATAACCATATGGAGGTCTTGGATTTCCTCCCTTTCTTGGATCTGGATATCTTTCCTTTTCTTTGCCTTTGTATTGATAGTTTTGTTTCATGTTGGACTTTCCTTTCTCAAGCATGGCAAGTGCATGTGCATTCACATAATTTAATGAACCCATTTTTATGAGCTTATCCTGGTCATGAATAAGAGACTCAATAAATGCGTCAAACTTTGGCATTTTCCATTTTTCTTTAGTTGCAAGTCTAACTATATGAAATGTGAAAATGAAAACATCATATTGAGGGCCTAATTTAGAAAAAATAGAAAGTATAAATTGGCCTTGCCGTTTTGATTTATCGATCCCGCAATCACATAGTTGTAGAAGCAATGATTTAAATTTCATAAAGAAATATTGAATGTTCTCAAAGGTATTTGGATCCAAGGAATTTAGCTCATTTTTTAGAATATGAGGCCACATCTCATCTTTCTTTCCAAATAAATTTTCTTAGATTGTCCAAACCTCATTTAGAGTGTTAAATTTTTCCACATGGAACCGCAATGCTAGAGATATAGACAACAATAGAAGACCAAAAGCCTCGTCCATCTTGTTGAATTATTTGGATTTTAAAATTTTGAAATTGGGTTCAGCTTTCGTATTCATAATTATTTTTTACAAGCCTTTGCCTCTCATGTGAACCAAAATATCTGGCTTCCATTGGAGGTAGTTATACGGAGTAAGAATTGCTGAATATGAGAACTCCATTGCGGAAATTCTCTGATATTTTTATCTACAAATCAAATCTTCAAACACTTTCCAATTCTATGCTCTTCAAACCTGCAAAAAATTTTCCATGCAACTTCTCCAAACCCTTGTAGCTATGATACCATGTAAAATTATTAGAGCACAAATATGGATCTAGTTGAAGAATAATTGCAGAAACTTTCCAAGTTGAAAAAGAAAAACAATTAGAATTTAGAATGAAATTGATTCATAAATATTAGTTTTAGAATCAACACATAAAAGCAACTGAGTTAAGCTTAGTTGTACATGCAATAACTATGGATAGTTAAAGATAACTAAAGCTAAGTGCGCTTTATGTTCTACTAATGTGCACATACACCACATGCAAGCACTAGAGTTAACTAACTAAGCCAAGTGCACATCACATGTAAGCACTTGAGTTAAGTAACTAAAAAAAATGCACATCACATGCAATATCTAGAGTTGAACTAAAGCTAATTAAGGCTAACTATGTGCTTGTAAAGCACTTAAGTTAACTAGCTAAAGACAAATTCACATTGCATGCAATATCTAGAGTTGAAATAATGATAATCTAGGTGCATGTACACCAACAGGTTGACCTCGTTGAGCATAGAGTTCATAACTTGAATCCACGAAGGGTTGATGTGGTTTTCTTCTCCACGGGTGGCCATTTCTTGCTTTTGTGCTTGTTTGAGATCCATGTGATTATGAAGGCAATTATTTTGGAGAATATGCATGTTTTATTCATATCATGGGTTGTGATAAGATCCTAGCCCTAGGTAAGGGATGAGTCCTCATGAGTATTTGTGTGCATTTCAGTGAATGTAGTGATGGGTCAGTAACGCATACTGAAATATTCTCGAAGAAAATTAAGATATATGAGGAGAAATCATCAAGAGACTAATGCAATATATTTTTTAGGTGAATTTGGTGAAGAGTTTCAGGTTGACGTTTATGGACCTGTAGTTTATCAAGTTAAGGATCATAATGCAATATATGGAATTTGAGGAAATCGTTAAGAGGTTAATTTCATATCTATCCTCTTTCTCAGGTATAAATTATGAAATTTGGGTAACTAAAATGAAAACAATACTATGGAAGGTAGATTTGTTAAATTATGTTGAAGAGGATTTTGTTAATTCAAACCATAATATGAGAAGAGATGTATCAAAATTACAAATTATAACATTTTCATTAGATGAAAGCATCTTATTCAATATACTACATAAATTAAATGAGATTCAAAATGCAAAAGTATTGTGGGATATTTTAGAAATGAAGTACGATTTCAATGAGGCTGAAAATGATGAGAGTAATGTCCTTGAAAATGATGATTCTGTTTTTTGTATCACAATTTATTGTGAAACTAAACATGACAAAATTGAAGCTACAATTATGGATGGTGAATGTGTGTATGTAATGGACATAGAAACATGTGATGATGAAGAAAAAACCATTAATTTAGAATTTGAAACTTTTTATGAAGAAAGCTTCTACGATGTAGAGATTTTAGGAGTCAAATTTTACGAGAGCTATGTATATCGTGAAGCGTGGTTCAATCTGATGCATGAAAAGCATCTTATTGATGATTTTTTATTAGGTGATAATATGTGCCTTCCTCCATATAAAAATAAAATGAAGGACAACATGCTTGAGGTAACGTAATTGATTAAAAAGGTTGAAGACATGAAACAACCTACTATTTGAATAGAAAAATATGAAGAAAGGCAAGCTCTCTTAAACAAATAGAATGAAAATAATAAGTGTGTTTATGTTTATGAATCTAACATTGTTTCTAAGTGTGAAAATATTGGCATCTAGGAAGAACCAATTACAAACATTATGGACAAGTATAATTCCCAAGAACCTGCAATATTGAATACAAAGAATGTTATCATACAATCAAGATTAAGAAAGAGGAGATTAAGAATTCAAATGTTCTACCTTTGGCGCAGAAAATGTAAAATAGAGGAGAAGCTCCATCACTATCTTATGGCCAGTAAGGTGAACATGAAACTTCAACAACAAATTAACAAGCATGGACCCTTTAACAAGAATAAAAAAATGAAAGCTTGGTTATCAAGTTTTTTTTATGTACCATTGTAATCCTAGTTGAAACTGAGACCAACAAGCGTATGTTAATCATATTATGCTTTGATCCATTTATCCATTAAGAGGGGAACTTGGAATAATGGAAAAATGTCGAATTCTCCAAATTATCCTATTTTTAGATATTTGTTGAGATTATGGTGTCTCAATCAAGTTGTGAGGTTTATTTAGGATGAAAATGCTATTTATCAGGAATTTGTTCCAACTCCTCAACAAGATTGTAACTTTATATATGCAAAATATTTATTGTTAATGGTAAGTAGAGTGTGCTAAGTGAAGTCACCCTCCACGTTGGGTTGGTATCATCTGGAGCTGCACATTTCTTTAATGACTGGTTCTTTCTTAATTCTAATTTTAGTGTGGTGAGAATTGAACCGTTTTTCTACACTTTTAATTAAATTGATCAATTAATAAAACAAACTATTGGAATAGAGTTATAATTTTTTGGGAATATTGTATAAATAAGCAATGGTATTGGCCCACAGTACTGTAACGAAACCTATTTTACATGTTAAGAATATCAATTGTAATGTTAGGATGAATATCCATAACAAGAATCTTGTTACATGTTTCTTTAAATGAATATGTATTTGAAATATAATTAATAATACTAATAATAATAATAATTTAAAACTAGCAATTGCACCACATCTTCCAAAAGAAATGTCGTAAGGAAGTAAGATAGGAAAGAGTCACCTATAAGAAAGAAGATGTTGCAGAGAAGGATCCATCATGAAGGAATGAAAGGCAAATTTATCTTGCATGGAACCAAGTCATGGAGTAATAAGAGAGATCAACAGGTAGACACTTCAGAAATTCTAGGAAGATGCATGGAAGAGGTAGTTCCAAGGGATTAACCCTCATACCACTTGAAGCAAAATATTGACAACATGGAAATTAATCATAAGTTGTAATAATATTGTCTTTGATGAAAATTTTCTAGATAATATAGATTCAATTAAAATTGATGAAATGAGGCCACTAATTCATGAATGAATAGTTCAATATAAAGTAAATTGGGTGATCAAAAATATTTTCCAAGGTGTATCTATCATAGCACAAGATTAATTCTTAAATATATCTGAAGCACAAATATATAATAAATATAACTCAATTATTGGGCATTATAAATTCCAAAGAGGTGAAGGTAAATGAGCTGGTATAAATAAATATGACATCAACCCTTGGAAAACTTGCAAAATGTCAATCTCAATATGGAAGAAGTGCTAGTAGGGCATTATTGAGGCATTAAAAATTAGGATTCAAATACATGAGAATGATGAAATTGTTGGGCTAATATATGTAGGAAGCCTTATAAATATAGACTTTCGTATAATGTGAGGGAAAATGTGAAAGAGTCTTGGTATTGGAATCTCCATGTGCCACCAAATGAAAATGATGTAATGTAAAATTGTATATCTAGAGGGGCTAGGGGCTTATGAAATTCATGCCAAGCATATAACATGGGTTCGTCAAGTGGAATTTTTCCCTAATTTTATGGAAAATAACACTAATGTGATGATTTCCCTTAGCAAATGTCTCGAGCATAAACCATGGCATGTTAGGGCTATTACTATTTGTGATAGATATTTCTATTGATACCATGTAGAATTCCAGTAATATTATGAGATATTTATAAAAATTGGCATACAATATTTGTCCAATGAGCTTCCTCCTTCAAGTTTTCATAAATTTTCTATCATAGCACAAGCTTAATTCTTAAATATATCTAAACCCCAAATATATAACAAATATAGTTCAATTATTGGGCATTAGAAATTCCAAAGAGGTGAAGGTAAATTATTTGGTATCAAGGAATATGACATCAACCCTTGGAAAACATGCAAATATCAATCTCAATATGGAAGAAGTGCTAGTAGGGCATTATGTACATGTGTTGTTAGAAAAGGCACTACATCAAATCTATTGATGTCAATGAAAGAAGGTATGAAAAACAAATAAGAAAAAGTTTATGGAGGTATTAAAAAATTAGGATTCAATTACATGAGAATGATGAACTTGTTGGGCTAATATTTGTAGGAAACCTTATCAAGATATACTTTCATATAATGTGAGGGAAAATGTGAAAGAATTTTGGTATTGGAATTTCCATGTGCCACTAAATGAAAATAATGTAATTTGACATTGTATATCTAAACAGGCTTATGACATTCATGCCAAGCATATAACACGGGTTCGTCAAGTGGAATTATTCCATGATTTTATGGACAATAACACTAATGTGACGATATTGGTCCAATGAGCCCCCTCCTTCAAGTGATCATAATTTTTTATCTAAGATATTAGCTGACCAATTATTTTATAATAAATAATGTGTTGGTGGAAGAAAATGAAAATAATGTTGTTATTTGGAACTCTTAAATGCTAAAAATTCCATTGTTCCAAATGATTCATGATGGTTAAATCCTACTATGAAGTGAAAAATATATTAATACTTTAGGCACACTCCTATTATAGATTCTATGACAACGTCAACAAATATTGATTCACTTAAAGACAACATTTCCATAAAATCCTTTATGAAGAATTTTAAGGAGAAAATATATAAACATATTAATCACTATCAGATAACATGATGGCATCGATTACAATTCAAGTAATCACGTGATGTATTTCAAAAGGGAACAATATTTGGTGGTTTATTTTGTTGATAATTACAAATTAACTCCACAAAAGTAAATATAAAGTGAGTATTGTCATAAAGAGTAGGTCTCTATACTTGTACATATTTTGTACAAGCATGCAAAGCTTAGTATGGATGCCTCTGATAGTAATGAAAATAATCATTAAGTGATTAGAGAGTACCATTTATACATTAGTGATGATTGTACACATTATTATGATTCATGTTTTTTTCAACATTGTTTAAATGTTATTTATAAAAAAATTATCGAGACAAGAGAGCACATTTAATGAAAATTGGGTACGATCAAATGGTTTTTCTAGTCAATTTAAATCAGCATAATCATTCGTATGATTGTCTCCTAATTTTTCATTTGTTATACATGAAGGCATGGTGTTGGGGCATGCGTAAAACATATACTTAGGAACCATTTATTGAATCACTCTACTTCCTTACTTGTAGATTCATATGATGTTGTAAACTGGTTCAAACAAAATTTAAGCCATGTATTGAATCCAAGGATGGCTCATGTGCCTAGGTAAGAATATAGATATACATAAATATATGTGTTTGTGTGTGTGTAATCAACTACACAAAATTCATCCATGGAATTTGGTGTAAATATTTGGATTGCATGCTTCAATAGGCTATCATAATTGTGAGATGAGGAGGTAACTCCACAAAACTGAATATGAATTATATGGAGATTGTGTGTGCACTTATACATGGGGGTGAGGCTATTGGGATTCAATTCCCAATGTCCCTTGGCCTTCCTTATTTAATAAATTACATTAATATACAATCCCACCCAATCCTTCAGGATTAGGTTTCAACATTCCCCCCTTTAATCTGAAGGGATGTTGGTGAGTCTAACCATCGTTCTGAACTTTTCAAACTTTTCTCTTCCAAGTGCTTTGGTGAAGATGTTTGTGGTCTACTCATTTGTGGAACAATGATGTATATGGATGGTTTTGGCCTTAACATGATGTAAAATAAGATGGTATTTTGTATTGATGTGATTTGATCGATCATGGAAATTTGGGTTCTTGGCCAACTTTATTACATAAGTGTTTTCGATCATGAGTGGCATTGAATGCATTTGTTTCATTTTCAAATCTTCTAGGATTTTCCTCAGCCACACAATTTCCTTTGTTGCTTCAGCTACTGCCACATATTCTTCCTCGGTTGTGGAATCTGCTGGAACTAACTATTTGCGTGATCTCCATGAGATAGCTCCTGATCTAAGACTCATGGTATAACCTGAAGTAGACACCCTAGTTTCTTTGTCCCCATCAAAGTCTGAATCAGAGTATCTGATCAAGCTGAAATCGCCTACCTTTGTATATTTGAGTCGAAAGTCTTTAGTCCCCTTCAAGTACTTTAGAACTCTTTTTGTAGCAGGCCAATGTCCTTCACAAGGTTTTTGCATAAAGCTAGAGAGGATTCCAATAGCAAATGAGATGTCTGGTCTGGTGATATTCAGGTAGATAAGACTTCCTACAAGTTGTCTATACTTTGTTGCATCCTCAAATTCATTCCTGCTCTACACTACAAGAAAAAGCGAGACAGAGTACTATGTTTATGGATGTGACCTTTAAGGTCCGTCACCAATGTCACATATGGTGATGGTCCTTAAAAAACCGTCACTGTAAGTGTATATAGTGATGGTCCTTTATGGTCCGTCACCAAAGACATTTTCAATGGCACTTTTGGTGAGGGTTGTTAAAGGCCCATCATTGATTCTCTCTTTGGTGACACTTCTAGTGACGAACTTTTAATGACCCTCACCAATGCTCTTTTTGTTACTTTTGGTGACGGTCAAAAAATGTCCGTCATCATTGATCATTAAAAAAGCGTCACTGTAAGTGTATATAGTGATGGTCCTTTATGGTCCGTCACCAAAGACGTTTTGAATGACACTTTTGGTGAGGGTCGTTAAAGGCCCATCACTAATTCTCTCTTTGGTGACACTTCTAGTGATGAAATTTTAATGACCCTCACCAATGCTCTTTTTGTTACTTTTGGTGACGGTCAGAAAATGCCCGTCATCATTGATCATTCCAATGAGTTTTTGATGACGCTATGTGCCTGTTAATATATTTTTTTGTCAAAATTTAACAATTTAATACCATTATTGTGGAGTATTTTTTATAATATGTCCAAAGCCATAGTGGTTAGGGTCAGTGAATTTTTTAGAAGTAATTAGTGTGTATCATTTCCCTCAAGTAATAACTAGTCGAATAGAGATTTCCTATGAGTCAACACATGATCGATATATATTAAGTTTATTATCTAGAAAATTCCCTTTAGATAAAGTTCCACTATTGTGTGTAGGAAATATATTATTTAATACATAATCAAGATTTGACAATTCTATTAATGAGAAAGACCTAACGATCCTCACCAATCTGGGCATGCCTTAAATTAATGCTTTGGCACACACTAACATTTCTTAGCACCCCACATGTATTGGAACATCTTTGTACCTAGAACATCTTGTGATGACACTTACGCCCAAGCACATGGTGGCATGCGCTAGCACAACATCGAACTCTCCTAACATGTGTTGGCATGCTGCATATAGTCCCTAGCATGCCCTGGAACACCTTGGTTGAATGCATTGACATACATTAGCACTTGGCACACAATGCCACTTGGCATGTATTGGGAACTATTATTAGTGTGCCTAGCATGCCCCTTTTCAAAAAGATAAAGTCCTAACTTATTAACCCTCTTATTGGTTCTTCCTTTTGTTGCCTTGACACATATTGACATACCCTGGTCCCCTGCACCACATCCTTAGCACCCAGCATGTATTGGCATATCTTGGCACATGATATAATTAGCACACCCTGGAACTCCCAAGCACACTTTGGGAATTCTTGACATGCCTTGATATTCCCAGCATGCCTTACCAATGTTTAGCATACCTTGTCAGCCCCTCCTTGGCATGACAACTAACACTCATTAACACTAGTCTCTGGCGCACGTTCCTCATATTCATTAACTTTCATGAATTTTTACTTAGTGCTCCCTTAATTTTTTTTCCTAGTAATCCTTAACACTCATGAACATGCATTATCACTCTCTAGCACACTTTAGCACTCTTCAACATTCCCTTCCACTTCATAACATGCATAACACTAGTTCCTGACACATATTGGCGCTTGGCACGTGTTGGTGCTTGGAAAGTCTTAGCATGTGTGGAATACGTTGAGATGCTTGGTATGATTTGGCATGGTTTAATATTAAAATTATTTGTGATTATCAGTTGTTGGAAAGTAGATGAGAAGCAACAAAGGAATACTTGGCACTTAGAATTCACTAAGACTTTGCACTTGGCACCTATTGTTGCCTAGTGTTGGTGTGCCTAGCATGCCCCTCTTGGAAAAGGTAAATTGATGACTTATTAACCCTCTTATGTGTTCATTTCTTTGTAGTTTAACTTTTTTCTCCCTTTTGTTGTCTTGAAATTCCCTGACATGCATTGACACACCCTTGCACATCTTGGCATGCCTTATCACTTGGCACATATTAGCATGTTTGACATGTATTCCCACTATCTGGCACATCAAGGGGGTGAAGAGAGATGTAATCCTAAAGTAGGTCGAGTACGAGGGCGAGTAAGGGTTGCTAAAGGGAGGTCATGATCATCCTCCAAGAGCAAGATCATCATGTGAGTGTTCAGAAGAATGTTGCATACCTTAAGGGTCGGTTTGCGCTAGGAAGTAGGATGGCATATTGTTGGTTCTCTTCTGGTAGATCGAGCTTAAGAGAGGTTTCTCATGAGAATCTGGGCATGTGATTTCAATGGTGTCCTTGTGTGAAGGCCGCATCAAATTTTGAAATGTTGAAATTTGCAACAAGAAACAGTGAGATTGGAAACCAGAAAGGACAAAAAAAATGCACCCACACTGGTGAGGAATTTTGATGCACCAGGAGTGAGGAATGTGGGGCGTCTAATTTATTTTTCCCTTAAATAAATTGGACAATAAATTGTAATTTCATCTCATAACAACTTTTGTTAGTTAATTAAGTCATGATGACCAAGTTAGCTCAAGAAATTCAAGTACTTGAGGGTCTAAGATGAGGCATCTAGAGGGATTCTAATATTTTTTGGGTCCAATTGAAATTGATGCATTAGTGGGGTGCAAGTGTAATTAACTCAATTAAATGCGTTAAAATCAGTTTAACTGGTTCTAACTAAGTTATGAGCTAGTGAGAGGTCCAGTGAATTAAATTAGATTTAATTCACAATGAGTGATCAATCATATAACTGATAATTCGCTATTAATAGTTGTATGCATGTCAGTTTCGAGGAATACCCAATTGAGACAGAGGTTAAAGGGAACATAACTATCAGTTGTATTTAGAGAAAATTTCCCATGTGAAATTATAGAGTCATTGGGATTCCATAATGGATTGTGCAATCAAGGAAGATTGATTTTCCTAATTAATAAGCAGTTAATTCCCTAGCTAGGAGTGTATGAGCAAGGCAGGCTGAAGTAAGGATCAGAATTGGCTAAGTACTAGACCGAGTTTTCCTAGATCAACGGGAGACAATTGACAGAGTGTTGGAGAATCTCATGAGAGATTAAGCATTAATGTATTGTTTCATGATTCCTTGACTTAATACACAATAGAGATAGAGGGCCTTTGAGCAGTTTCTTTCCCCAAACACATCATGTTGTTGTGTGATTGATAATTTATTTCTCTTACTTATATGTGATTGTGCGATCGTGTTTTGTTTCCGCAAATTGTAGGAAGGATTCAATATCTTGTTTTAGTAGATTACAAGAATAGATTGAATCTCGTTGGTTAGATTTTCTACATGGTATCAGAGCAGGAATTTTTTGGGCGGTGAGTTTGCATAGAATATTTGAATATTTTGGTGTAAATTTTTCAAAAACAAATAGACTATTTGGATTCCTTGTGAAAATATACCAAAATAGAAAAGAAAAAAAAAATTGGTCAAATCGGAGGTCGGATGAGGGAGATATCATCGATAAAATCAACTCTTTTTTAGAAACTTTTTGTAACGTTGGGACAATTACACTGTGTGCGAGTCAAGAACCTATATGTAATTGAGGTACCAGATGCATGCAAAGCTTTGAGGACAAAGGCAGAAGTTAGAGACTTGGTGGTTTCAAGGGAGCATAAATACCTGTCAACATGAATCTTCATGAGAAGCGCCCCGGTAAGGTCGGGAGTAGCCGCCACAATTGGAGAAGCAGAGAGGAGACTGAGGGAAGCATGTCAAACCAGGAGGCAACTCATCAAATCAAAATGTGTATTAGTCGAAGAATATACATGCATTTATACGCATCCGAGGCCACGGATTCATCTCCTAATGACTCTTGGCCTTCCTTATTTCCTACTATTATTTATTATACAAAATTACATATCCACACCCATCCCATAGGATTAGGTGTCAACATTCCCCCCTTTAATCCGAAGGGATGTTGGTGAGCCCAAGCATCGATATGAACTTTTCAAACTTTTCTCTTCCAAGTGCTTTGGTGAAGATGTCAGCAGTTTGCTCATTTGTGGAACAATGATGTAGATGGATGGTTTTGGCCTGAACATGATGTCGAATTAGATGGTACTTTGTATTGATGTGCTTTGTTAGATCATGGAACTTTGGGTTCTTGGCCAACTTTATTGCAGAAGTGTTGTCGATCATGAGTGGAGTGGAATACATTTGTTTCATCTGCAAATCTTCCAGGATTTTTTGGAGCCACACAATTTCCTTTGTTGCTTCAGCTGCTGCCACATATTCTGCCTCGGTCGTGGAATCTGCTGGAACTGACTGTTTGCGTGATCTCCATGAGACAGCTCCTGATCCAAGACTCATGGTGTAACCTGTAGTAGACACCCCTGTTTCTTTGTCGCCATCAAATTCTGAATCAGAGTATCCGGTCAAGTTGAAGTCGCCTACCTGTGTATATTTGAGTCCAAAGTCTTGAGTCCCCTTCAAGTACCTTAGCACTCTTTTTGCAGCAGACCAATTTCCTTCACAAGGTTTTTGCATGAACCTTGAGAGGATTCCAACAGCAAATGAAATGTCAGGTCTGGTGGTGGTCAGATAGATAAGACTTCCTACAAGCTATCTATACTTAGTTGCATCCTCAAATTCCTTCCCTTCAATAGATGTGAGCTTCAAGTTTTGTTCCATTGGAGTGGTTAAGGGATTACAGTCATCCATGCCAAATTTGTTCAAGAGATCTCCAATGTACTTCTTTTGAGAAAGAAATATGAATTTAGGATGTTGAATTACTTGAATACCCAAATAGTAATGAACATGACCCAAATCAGTCATTTCAAAACCTTTCTTCAACTCTTTCTTCATGGATGCAATATAGCTCTCATTGTTTCCTGTTATCAAAAGATCATCTACATATACCACAAGATATACAATTTTTTTTCCAACTTTCTTAACAAACAAAGTTGCATCATCAAGATCAAAATGTTTGAAGTCAAGTTTCAGAAGATGCTCGGTCAATTTCTCATACCAGGCTCGTGGTGCTTGCTTGAGGCCATACAAGGATTTTATAATCTTGCAAACTTTGTGTTCTTGACCCTTTACAACAAATCCTTCTGGCTGGGACATATAAACTTTCTCCTTTAGATCTCCATTCAAAAAGGTTGTTTTTACATCCATCTGATGGAATTTCCATCCATTCTGAGCTGCTAGGGCAAAGAGAGTCCGGATGGTGGTCCATTTTGCTGTGGGAGCAAAAGTTTCTTCATAATCGACTCCTTCTTTTTGTGCAAAACCTTTTGCCACAAGCCTGGCCTTGTGCTTGTCAAGTGAGCCATTTGCTTTGTACTTGTTCTTGTAGACCCACTTACAGCCAATTGGTTTCGTTCCCAAAGGCGGATCAACCAGCTTCCAAGTGCCATTCTTTATCAAGGCATCATACTCCTTCTGCATCGCTTCTTTCCATTTATCATGAGAAGCGGCTTCTTTGAAGGAAGTTGGTTCATGATCTGTAGACAAACTCAATTCACAGTTATAAGCAATATCCATATCAACAGGGGAATCAGAATTATCTACATCACCTTCGATTTCTTGAGTGGAACTTCTTGTTCCCGTTTTTCCAACCTCATCAGGATGAACATCCTCCAGTGTCTTTGTCAGCCATTTGGGGGGACCTTTCTGAGATGGCCCAGGCTAGTCACTTGACTGAGTTGGGATTGATTCAAGATTCAATCTCCCAATTCTGTCAATCACATCATCCAATGTGTCATTCGTGGTTGTTTCTTCATGTGGGGGAGAGAGTGCTTCAGGATATGATTCCACAGTTTGATTCAATATCGGAATCCCCCCTTCAAGGTGTGGAATCACATTATCAAATTCTTGGAAATACTTTGCATGTGTGAATCTATCCAGGCGATCAAGTTGCCGCTCAACAACCTTGTCACTCTTGGATGATTCAAGAAATATGACATCTCTTGCTATCACAAACTTCTTATTTGCTTCATCATAGAGACGATATCCTTTGGAGGTATTGGAGTACCCCAAGAAGATACATTTTCTGCTTCTAGCACCAAGTTTGTTCCTTTGACCTTTGGGTATCAAGGCATAACAGGTGGACCCAAAGACCCTGAAATGCTTTACCGAAGGAATGTGGCCATGCCACATTTCAAAAGGAGTTTTGTTTCTAATTGAACTTGAAGGACACCTATTCTTTATGTAAATAGCACATAGAACTGCATCAGCCCAAAACATCAATTTTACATTCTTGAAAAATAACATGGAGCGGACCATATTTAAAATGGTTCTGTCCATTCTTTCAGCTACACCGTTCTGTTGTGGATTATATGGCACAGTTGTTTGATGTTTGATTCCATGTTGACGAAGATAATTTTCAAATTCGTTTGAAGTGTATTCTTTTCCATTATCAGTACGTAGAGAGCCAATATTAGTTTGTGCATCATTTTCTATCCATGCATGAAAATTCTTGAATGTTTGAAAAGCATCAGACTTGTTCTTTAATAAGTAAATCCAACACATTCTGGTGTAGTCATCAATAAATGTCATCATGTATTTATTTCCATTTGCAGAAGCAATAGGCATAGGGCCACATAAATCTGAATGAACAAGCTCAATTTTTCTATGTGCTCTGGAGTGTGAGTCATGAAATGGTTGTTTGCTATGCTTTCCTAGAATACAAGCATCACATTCCTTAGGTTTTCTAGGAATTGTAGGCAGTCCATTAACACCATTTTTCTTCAAAAAACGAAGGCTTTCATAGTTTAAGTGTCCAAATATAGCATGCCATAAAAGACTTGATGGGAATGTACCTTCATCATGATGTGAACTGAATGCAAAGTTTTGAGCATGAGCAGATGAACCTTTCAGCTTCAAGAGTCTCCCTTCTTCTATTCCCTCCATGACAAGTGAGTGATCTAATGCCTTTCTGACCTCTGCCTTGCCATCAAACAAGTGAATGGAGTGTCCTTGTTGGCGGATTTGGACCAAGGACAACAAGTTTCTCCTCAACTTAGGGAGGTATAGAACCTCATGTAGAATATGATCTGGAAGACCAGGCAGTTTAAGCCTGACTGTGCCAAGCCCTGATGGCTTGAGTTTGGATTTATCTGCGAAATATACTGCTCCATCAACTTTGTCAGTGAATTCTTCAAAAAAAATCTTTTCTAAATGTCATGTGACATGTTGCTCCTGAATCTAGCAACCAATCATCTCTCCATGAAGTAAATGAAACATCAAATAGGTTTTCAGTTACTCCATTGTTACAATGTGCTAGAATAGAATGAGCTGATTCAGGTGCTTTACCTTTGTCTTTGTCATTAGTTTTACCTTTGTCTTGATTTCTTTGCTGCTGAGTTTTAGATTGTTTGCCCCCCTTTTCTCTGAAGTTTCTTCTTCCTCTTCTTCCTCTACCATCTCTTTCTCTGGATGAATTTGAGGCATGTCTCTTTTCTCTATGTGCCATATGGGTACCCCTTCTTGTAATAAGGACCACATTTTCTTTTGTAGGAGGAAAAAATTGTCGGAAAATTTATTTTGAGGGAGAGAAAAAAAAAAAAACAAAAAAAAACTCTTTGCTAAACACTGAATTCTGCACCAAAAAAAATATATAATTTTTTTTTTGTTTGAAGAAAGGGACTTTATATGGATATTGTGTTATGGAGGCGGTATTGAATATATGAATGGGGCGGTAATATGGTGGGATGGTATATGAATGGGAGAATAGAGTGGGGAGGGGGCGGTATAGTTAACTGAATGGTGGAATTATCACCATGTAACTACAGCGTGGAGGGCATATGGTATATATATGCAGAGACAGCGCTGTATACAAGTGGTGACGGCGTGTTGACAAGTGGTGGAGCGGACTGTCTTGGAGCGGACTGTATATAGTGTGCGGACAGCGTGTTGTACATGGAGTAGCGTGGGCAGTATTGTAAACATGGAGCGGTATTCTATATGGTGCAACGGTATGACTATGTTGATATATAAATGGAGGCGGAGACAGCGTATTATATTAAGAGAGGGCGGAAATATAACAGAGGGAGCGGTATTAAAAGTTGGGAATGTGACAGCGTGGAGGTATTATACAACGCAGACAGTGTATTATACATGTGATATGACAGAGCTGTGGAGGGCGTAGTGGTATAAGTGGAGTGTAAATATACAAACAGCGTTGGAGCGCCGACAGGAGGTAATATATGACTGTGTATTATTACAGCGCGTTATAATGGAGAGGAAAGGCGGTATTTAGCAATAGACAGCGTTGTGTTGTATTATGAATATGGCAAAGCGCTGTATGGAATAGTGTATTATGTATTCGTTATATGAATGCTGGACAGACAGTCGATTATGCAGTGATATATAAATGCTGGACAGACAGTCGTATATAAAAGCTGGACAGACAGTGGTAACATATATGGGATTATGCAGTGATATAAATGGTGGTCGAGGGCGTAAGTCTTGCAGGGAGGAAGAAAGGGGCGTAGAGGAATTAAGGCGTGAGGGAAGTGTGAGGAAGAGAGCATTGGAGAGAGGGAGGCCGAAAGGCCGTTACAAAAAATCTGGAATGGCAGAGTTGCAGTACTGCAAAATTGCAGAGTGGCAGGTATCTGCTGGAACTGCAAATTGCAGAATCTTCAGGAGTTGCAGGAGCTGCAAATGTCAGAGTTGTGCAGAGATAAAAAAAAATGCAGAGTTACAGTATAGCAATTTAGTAGGAGCAGCAAAAACTATTATTAAAAACTGACTGAGCAAAGGAGAGGGAGTTACACCACAGGCAAAAATGCCAATAGTGGGACTGGCTCTGATACCATGTCAAACCAGGAGGTAACTCCTCAAATCAGAATGTGTATTAGCTGAAGAATATACATGCATTTATACATGGAGGTGAGGCTATTGGGATTCATCTCCCAATGACTCTTAGCCTTCCTTATTTCCTACTATTATTGATTATACAAAATTACATATCCACACCCATCCCATAGGATTAGGTGTCAACAAAGCATACACTCAAGCAGAGATCTCCATGAGAGGGAAATTTCGAGTCCAGGGCACGAGAGGGAGCAGCCATACCTCGAGGTGTAAGCTGGTGGGGTGATGTGTAGACATAATCCCAAGATAAGAAATTTGGGCAAGGTCCATTGAGATGGTGTGTCTCATGGATCGAACCTGGCTACGAGGAGCCACAATACAATAGTAGTAGGAAGGATCAGTTAGATTGATGTAGTCAGATGTCAGCAAGACAGAAATCAGTCATAGATGTCAAATATTGGATCACAAATTAGAGTTAGCAATAGTTCAAAGGGCATGGATGCAGATGTCAGCAGCAGCGCAGAGAATCTAGTATTAGACAGATGCAGTAGCTAGCAGTGCCAGTCAGAAGATTCTGATGACAGATGCATTATACTGAGTAAGTTGTTTGGAGGCTATTCATTTTCTGGATTTGTAGGTGCAAACAACACTAGAGAAGTGTAGCATGCAGAACATTCCAAAGGTACCGGATGGGGATAGATTGAATTCCTTTCTTGTTGAGAGGGAGTATTGAAATTTGCAACAAGAAATAGTGAAATTGGAAACTAGAAAGGAAAAAAAAAAATGCACCCACACTAGTGAGGAATTTTGATGTACCAAGAGTGAGGAATGTGAGGCGTCTAATTTATTTTTCCCTTAAATAAATTGGACAATAAATTGTAATTTTGTCTCATAACAACTTGTGTCAATTAACTAAGTCATGATGATTGAGTTAGCTCAAGAAATTCAATTTAAGGTGATCGAGGTGGATATTGGTGGCCACCCGCCTATTCCACTTGGGCCCTCGCCATTGTCTCTTTCAGTTTTTCAGTTTCCTTAATTGTAGCACAGTTTACTATTTTTGTCAGTTTTTCGGGTCCTGAACTTCCGGAGCCATTTTGAGGCCCCAAACGACGTTTTTTGGGCAAGAAAGGTTTAGCAATTTCATAGAAATCGCATTAGCAGTTGTAGTCCTCGGAGAGATCTTTCTAACAAGGTATCATGTGCGTCAAACGAAGATCATATGACCAAGTTACGACCCCAGAAAGTTGGCTGCCCAACTAACCCCAACGAGGCCCACAAACTCTTGGTGTTACATCTCCTCGGGTTAGGGTTTTGGTTGTTTAGGATTTTATCTTATTTTTAAATAATAAAAAAGACCCTTCATCCTTATTGTAACACAGTTCAGAGGAACATAACTATCAGTTGTATTTATAGAAAATTTCCCGTGTGCAATTATAAAGTCATTGGGATGCCATGATGGATTGTGCAAGCAAGGAAGGTTGATTTTCCTAATTAATATGGAGATAATTCCATAGGAATTGTGTGAGCAAGGCAGGCTGAGAATTGGCTAAGTATTAGACCGATTTTTCCTAGATCAGCAGGAGACAATTGGCAGAGTGTTTGAGAATCTCAAGAGAGATTAAGCATTGTATTGTTTCATGATTCCTTGACTTAATACAAAATAGAGATAGAGGGTTTTGAGCAGTTTCTTCCCCAAATACATCTTGTTTTGTGCGATTGATAACTTTTTTTTCTTACTTATATGTGATTGTGCGATCGTGTGTTGTTTCCACAAATTGTAGGAAGGATTCAATATCTTGTTTTAGTACATTACAAGATTAGATTGAATCCTGTTGGTTAGATTTTCTACATGAAATAGAAGAGAGGGTTGATACCATCTTTCCTTGTGGTGGTTAGTAGGCCGCAAGGTCTATGATAAAGACCAACATAAATGGAGGAGGGCTTGCACTGTAATTTAGAGCCATAACAGAAGTCGACACAGGTGTAATATTGACTGATTTAACCCTAGTTTGAGGGTCGACATTGAGATCTGAAGTTCATGTCAAGATTCAGTCAAAGAAATGCCCATAATCTATGGATCCATATGAGCTAGGTCGATTCTCTTATGGAGGCAAGAGTCGTGTTTTTTCTATGTGTGGATAGGGTTTGTTCTACAACAATTAGAAGTACATAAGTATAATTCCCTAGTTAGGACAGTTTCCTAGCATGTTTAGTTCATAAGGTATGCCCTTAAGACTGTGACAAATTTGCGTAGAAGAAGACGGGTTGTGACCCTTAGAGCGAGGTTTATTTCTGCAATAAAGACCACAGATCTGGAAGATGGTTTGCAGATTCAGTATGTGTGGAGACAATAGATCCAAAGGAGGGTGGAACCTGAGCAGAAGATTGAGCATGCAGAAGAAATGTGCCATATGAAGAATGGATTGACATGCAAAGGAGTTGATTTTGGTGGACTTTCCATAGATTTTTAGACAAATATCTGAAGAAACCTATAAAAAATTAGTAAATGGACTGTTAGTGGCTGATTTGTGACCCTAGTTTAGTCATCTATAGATTGTTAGAAGTATGATAAGAGGAGTAGTTCATATTTGTTCGTAGATTGGACAACAAATATCAAATTGTCGATACACAAGAACAGTGATCTTGAGAGGACTCAAACCCTTGTTAGGTGGCAGATTTGAAGAGCCCTAGATGAAGACAATATTGTGGGCCCTAGATCAGTAAAAATAATTGACTGTGGTTGGGAAAATTGATGGTAGTCCAAGTACAGTTGGAGGGTTGTTAGGTTACTATCAAAGAAGAGCCCTAACTCTTGTTCTGGTGAAAGACAACAAAATTGGTAGAAGGGTAGGTGTATAGGGCCCAAGGATGTGCAGACTTTGAAGGACTAAAGCAACAGTCAAGTGGGCGAACCAACTAGCCCTAGTTCACTATATTGTAGAGGATTGATTCAGAGAGAAGAAGGGTAGCCTCCATAGCCCTGGACTTCTCATCTTGGAGCTGCAATATGGAAAAAGTGGGCATACCAAAGATTTGTTCACAAATGGAATTGTGAACAAATTGTTACCACTCAAACTAGTAGTGGACCTAAAAGGGGTTCCTAAGAGGGCAACTGCTAGGACAAGGGAAATGATGGAGGCTTAGCCCATTGTCACCACAACTAAGGCTCCGTGCTCTTCACGGAATTTCACCGATGGGTGGAGTCTCGATAGTTTAGGAAGTCACTTGTAGAGTATAGGTCAATGAACTGGTGGGAAGTGACCCTCGAAACCCTTTCCCTAAGATAAAATAAAGAGTGGGACTTGCTTTCCTTCTAAGAAAGTGAATTTATCTTCTAGGGAGAGAAGAGGGGGATTGAAGGGTTGAGGGAGAAGAAAAATACTTATAAAGGAAGTTCTCAATCCCTAAAATCCTTTGGGAACTTGGATTCCCAAATGGTCCTTGATGAAAGGCCTTTGACACCAAATGGGACCACACGGGGCCAAGTGGACCCAGCCCAGGTTCGAGGATGGAATTTAGCAACCAATGATGTTCCTATACTGGAAAGGTTAGGGGAAAGGATCGGACAAGAGTTTCTACTTCGATAGGTCAAATTGATCCTACTAGGTTCTATCCTTGGGACCACCTAGGCAAAACTTGATCCTAGAGCTAGGGCTTGAGGTATCTGAATATTCCACTGTCGGAATTGGCCCAAGTTCTGAGGAGAGTGAGGGTACCCAACAACGCAGCTACCTCTAGGAGATAGAAGTTTTCCTCTAGCTAGATTCCTAGGAAATTGTTTCCCTAGGTGACCTAATGGGGCTAGACCTAGGGAATGTGAAAATTTTCTTTAACTCTAAATCTCCAAATTCATCAAATTATATCCTGTATTCAAACCTGATCCTCTATGTTAGCCATTCTAAAGATAAGGCTGAGAACTTACTATAGAACCATCACCTACATGTAGTGATCTTATTCTGTGAGCAGACAACCTACTTTCAAGAAGACACGGAAAGGTAAACACTCTCTGCCAAGATTTTCCATACAGCCTAGGTTGAGCAACCACATATACATCACCAGTTTTTTTCTCTTCAGATTTGTGACTTAGAAGAGCTTTGTCTGACCACCTCCGGGTTGCTCCCAGAGTCACCCAAGCAAGCCCTCTTAGCATCATCCTCTTTCTGTAGTACCTAATTAGTAATTTAATTAACCATAACAGTTTCTTGATCATGTAGGTATTTCAAATATATTGCCAATAAGCATAAAGCTTTCATGTTAAACAATTAGGTCAAAAGACTTTAGACTATGATGCAAACAATACAAAGAAACCTCACCAAAACTCAAAGGACAAACAAAGTCAAACCTCTACAAAGTATAAATAGATATCTGATAAACTTCATTCCACCACAAAAATGTGCTTAACTAAAGAAAATTCTAATTAATGTGCTTTCAAGACAAAGCTTTCAAGGGCAGTGATGTTATAAACATACCCCTAACACCTCATGAACAATCAATGTGTATAAGTAGACCATCATAAGGCTCATTTTAAACATCATTATTATCATTTTATAAATCATTTTTATCAAATCAACAAGAAGCAAGAAACAATTGCATTCAATTCCACTGAAGCAAAGTATATGGCAGTTTCATATTCTTATTATGAAGCTATCTAGATTTGCAACTTGATTGTAGAGTCAACCAATCACTTGTTGAAGCCCAATATTGTCTCTTGTGAGAATCAAAGTTACATCAAGCTCTATGAAAATCCAATGTGTCATAACCACTTCAAACACATTGATATTCAATACAATTTCCTAAGATTCCAAGTTCATTAGGGAGTTGGTAGTGTTGGACCACATTCTGACAAAGTTGCATATGGTTAATAGTTTGACAAAGCTCCTAACAAAGGGGAAGTTGCATATGGTTAACGCTAGTCATATCTGTAGAAGGAATATTATAAGCATAATTTACTAGAAAAACAAAAGAACATTATCAAAGGAATAGTCATGAGAATGCAGGTTGCACAAAGGATATTTACATGTACAGGATTTTCTAAAAGTTTAAACACCAGCCCAAGGAAATAAAATCAATGGAAGGGCTTTGCTGCTTCATCAAAGCACTGATCCTAAGATTTTCCTAACAGAAACAGAAAAAAAATGCAGCAAACCAGAATTTTCCTGCTATGAAATGACAGAAATATTGCAGACTGGACACTTGTTTTTCTAAAGCAACCACTGCTTGATGCAGGCCTCGTGATAACTGTGACTGCACTTTAAACTGCCCAGCTCATATATTTCTTCATACTCTTCTTGTATAAACAATTCATACCATCATTTTCATACTTTCAGAAGCAAGGGTTTCCATATGTTTTTGAATCTGAAGAGGGAGAAAATTTTACACTTTAAAACTACCAACTAAACCTATAAATCTACAAACAAATTTTAAAGTCCAAGCCTACTTCATTCTTTGATAATCTTACTGATTACTCTCTTTTTCAGTGATGTTTGCATTATGCCTTGAAAAATATAAGGTAACTTGGTGTGAAATTGTAAATTGATAATTCCAGCTGGTAGCATTTCAAGACTTATGGACAAGAAGTGGACATATATTAGTTACTGCATTCAAAGACAAGTCCTCCCCACAGATATTATAAATACTTGGAAAATGCTGCATTTGACTTCAATATCCATACTCTGAGAAGCATACTCTGTTTTTGAGGAGTACAAGCTTTTCTCTAAACACTTGGAAATAGTCTCCTCACTAAGTCCTGTGCTAACATCCTTACGATGTATGATGTATTTCTGTAGTTTTTTTATTAAGAACAATAGAGATTTATGCAAATAAGTGTGCATTCACATTAAATAACTAAAAGTACTCTGCTGATTATACACAGGGTATGTGTGTGGACTGCATTCTTGTTGGTTTCGCTGGTCATTCTGGGTGCATGCTCAATTATCAACAGGTTTACCAGGGTAGCTGGAGAACTTTTTGGGATGCTTTTGTTTAGAGAACTTATCAGTGAGATGAGTTTGTTGTTTAGATTTAAAAAGAGTCTTTAGTAGGTTATGCACTTAAGGCACACTCAAACCTAAAGGCTTTTCTCTTGGCCTTAATTAGTCTTGTGCTGATTGTATATTATTTGTGCTAATCACATTTTATATTAATTTTAGTAGCATAGTAAGCAGCATAAAAGAGAGGCAGAAATTTGATTGTGTGCCATGTTAGGTTCTGGAAATGCTATAACACATGAGAAGTAATGAACCAAAACCTCTCATTGCAATTATGAACCAAAACATAGTGCCATAACACTTACCTTATGTGACCCTGAAATATTGATCGGTGCATCAAATTTGTGGACATTATTACATATAGACAGTGACCCTATCTACCCTACACTGATATGACCTTGAAATTTGAGTATACTTGACTGAGATATCATATTTGACGAAGTTTGATACATTGACATATTGCCATGATGTATTGGTCTTAACATTGACACATTCAACCTCCATTGACATTGAAATTGCACATAGACCACAATGTAAGATAGACCTTTGGCATTTAGACTTCACAAGTGTTTTGGGCATTGATATGTTGACCTCAGGTTAGTAGCAGTATCCAATGTCCTTGAGCTAGTTCATCCTACATCTTAAATCTTAGACCCTAAAACTTTAAACGCATTATACCAAAATGTGAAGGCTTTAAACCTTGAACCCTGCTTATTAAGAAATCTGAACACTAAAATACCCTTTAAAGCCCCAAAATCCATGATGGACATTGGTTAAAATGTCCTCAAGAGATATCCAACCTGTATACAAGGGTAGTTATGCACACATATATTCATAAATAGCCCATTGTAAGTTCACATTCCATACTATGACCCAATTACCTTTTGAAAATGACTAAAAGCATTGCAGTATGCTTAAATAGCCCATTGGACGTGCACATTCCATACTATGACCCAATTAGCTTTTAAAAATGATTCTAAGCATTGTAGTATGCTTTAAGAAATGACCTTTTGAAAACGATTGTAAAAAAATGGTGAAACACTTGAGGATATTTTGGCATTATAGATAAACTGCACTTAAGGACTCTTTGATATCTTTTGGAAATACAAGAGAAATGATTCTGAGAATCATTGCAGTATGCTTTAACTGGTCTTTTGAAAATGATTCTAACAAAAAAGGTAGCACACTTGAGGAAGTTTTGGCATTAGAGATAAACTCCACTGAAGGACTCGAGATGTATCTTAGAAAAATAAATTTGTTCTAAATTAATAGGAGGCTGTTGGAAAGGCTTTTTCAGCTTCATGTACATTCAAGTTCCATATATCAATTAGGGGCCTTGGTCTGATCTACACTTTGACAGAGGCAAACTTCATTTCACTATATCTATATCGCAAGGAGATGCAAGTTTTTTGTGGGAAAGGGATTTGAAGATTATTGATCGTCTGTGAAAGTAATAGACCTCATTGAAGTCTACCATATGTGCACTCCATATTGCTACATCTAGAGTTGATTTCTTCCATAGGAATTCTAATACGAGTCAAGTTGTCTTTGTGGCATAACTAATAATATATGAAAGGAATAGTTTTCATGTAATAGTATTGACTAACAAGCATTCATTGCAGGCATATTAACATTCACCCCTTGAAAAAATTCATTCTTTAAATTTGCCAATCACTTAAGTTATTCAGATGAATCTTCCATTGAAATTGGTCAATAATTCACAGAAAATATGGGAAAAAAATAGCAATAGGATTAATAAAAGCTGCATTTTTTTTCTTGCTTGAGGCTTTACTGATAAATTCTATTAAAAACTGAGTATCAAAATGCACTTCAGATTGAATCCTTACCACAGTTCAAACATTGTCATCCACTGCAATATGTGGCATCATCCATTCTATTTTCGAAGGTCAGCCTTTGTTAATTCTTGGGGTGGATGAACCTACTGTGCTTATGTATACATTCATGTACAAATTTTCCAAATATAGAGAAGACTTAGGCCCAAAGTTGTTTCTGGCTTGGACAGGGTGGTATGTACTTCAAATTTGATCACCTTGTGTCAACAAGTTACAAATTCATTCTAAATTGCAATAGTAGAATGTTTGATACTTGCAGTATGATGTATTCCTGTAGTATTTTTATTAAGAATAGTAGAGATTTATGCAAATAAGTGTGAATTCACATTAAATAACTACAAGTACTCTACTGATTATACACAGGGTATGTGTGTGGACTGCATTCTTATTGGTTTTGCTGGCCATTCTGGGTGCATGCTCAATTATCAACAGGTTTACCAGGGTAGCTGGAGAACTTTTTGGGATGCTTTTGTTCAGAGAACTTATCAGTGAGATGAGTTTTTTGTTTAGATTTAAAAAGAGTCTTTAGTAGGTTATGCACTTAAGGCACACTCAAACCTACAGGCTTTTCTCTTGGCCTTAAGTAGTCTTGTGCTGATTGCATATTATTTGTGCTAATCACATTTTATATTAATTTAAGCAGCATAGTAAGCAACGTAAAAGAGAGGCAGAAATTTGATTGTGTGCCATGTTAGGTTCTAGAAATGCTATAACATGTGATAAGTAATGAACCAAAACCTCACATTGCAATTATGAACCAAAACATAGTTCCATAACACTTACCTTATGTGACACTGAAATATTGATTTGTGCATCAAATTTGTGGACATTTGTACACATAGACAGTGAACCTATCTACCCTACACTCATATGACCTTGAAATTTGAGTATACTTGACTGAGATATCATATTTGACGAAGTTTGATACATTGACATATTTCCACAATGTATTGATCTTAAAATTGATACATTCAACCTCTATTGACATTGAAATTACACATAGACCACAATGTAATATAGACCTTTGGCATTTAGACTTCACAAGTGTTTTGGGCATTGATATGTTGACCTCTGGCTAGTAGCAGCATTATTATAAGAATATCCTAAGATTCCAGCAGCTAGACATTGATAGTAACATGTCCTATTGACATGATATAATTACACATGGGATGGTGAGTTAACACTTAGATATTAATATGATGTCGTAACTTTGACTTAACCTATCATGAATAAGCAGTATAACTAGGAATGCTATGTATAACTTGTTATAACACTAATACACTAGGTTGAATAAAGATGAAATGATAGTTGATTTTATTATAGTACTTCTAAGGATAACATTGTCTTGAATGATAATTGACACAAAGAGGAGGTAAAAATGGTAATTTTTGGCAGTTTTTAATTTCAGGACATTTTAGTGGCACACTAGCTGGTAGACAGTGAGATTACTCTCTCAAATTACACCAAAGAAACCAAGTGGAGGATTCTTGAAATTTGGTAGGTCATGACTGCAAAAATAAAAATCATACATATAAGAGGCGACTGGACTATCCACTTCTTGTGTCCATTTACTGCAAATTTAGTGAGACAAAAAACTTCCTCCCACGTAAAAAATAGGCACCCTTCACCTCAACACTAAGTTTGTGCCATGTGAAATACAACCATCAAGTTTATTTCAGCAGACCAGACTTCTATGCAGAGGTTCTTTCCCAAGATTAACCAAGCCATATTAGAGTTTAAAGGCTTATACTAAGTGAGCTAAGTACCTTAAACTTTAAACAAATGTTTTATAGATTTCCTCTATCTTTAGAGTGTTAATCCTCAAAGGGAAAAGATGAGGATGAGCATCAAAAGAGAAACAAAGTAGTGGGAGTGACTAATTGAAATATATGTACAGTCTATATGCCTGAAATAATCGAAAGAAGTGAAGTTGTTAGAAAAAAAAAACATAAAAAAGGGTACCTATCACATCTTGAAGTGGTCACCCAATTAGTTGAATCTATATAAGCGAGAGGTAAACCTAAGGATAAATTGAATGTAAAGTGGTTAGGCCCCAAACTCTACTTAAACAATGACACGCTAAGAGGAATATTCCATCTAGAAAATTGCACTAAAGCGTAATAATGTGAACTCTTTCCACTCATATAACGAATACTGCATCACACCATACAAAATTATGGATTTTATGACAACATCAAAGAGCCTCATCCTGAAAATATATCCTCAAAGTGAATCTAGAAATATTGCGAATGTGAATGAGAAGCATACCCTTTGCACCAAGACACTATAAGATAGACATGTAAACTGCACTCCTAAATGCTATACATTAGTTGTTTTCTACAAGAAAATTGAGAAGTAAAAAGAGCTTCATTAATGGGATTAAAGATCATCACCCTAGTTTTACTAACTTTAGCACCAGGTGTCTAATATCACAAAACCGACCTAAGGAGTCAACCTGACAATAAAATCTTCCTAGGGATGAGGCCAAAAGAACTACTTGATCTGCAAAAAGGAGTAGTGACATCAAAACATGATGAGGAATCACACTATCATTAGCATATGCAAGTTCCAGCTTATCAATTTAAATTCCAAAGTGTAAGAGAGAGGGTGCATATGTGCCTGATAAGCCAAATGTGTGCTTCCTTCAGCATCAAAAACAAAGGAATAAGAAAAATATCAAAATGAAGAAAGAAGTTGGCTAACACTGAACAAAAGTATTCAAAAATATTATTCTCAGAGGATTAATATATGGTCCTAAATTATCACTAATTCTAGCATTTTGTTTGTGTCAAAGGTCTAAAATTAGTTCAATCACTAGTCTACTTCAACTGGTTCCATCCAACCTTGGTGAACTTCAAATATCATGTTTTGAATATTTTGAAGCTTGAGACTAATTTCTTCAGAGCTTGTTGCAGTCATAACATCAAGCCTATTTTTACCAATAAGGCTTGTTAAGATCATCACATACATCCTCTGTTTCATATAAAAACAAACATTGTTTGCAAAGAGTCTTGAAGAAATAGTGTAGTTTCGATTTTGTGAGCAATTCTGAACTGCTTGCATTCATATTTGATATTTAAATACTGACAGATTAATATCTACTTGTCAAATAGTAACAGTTATGGGGGACTCAGGTTATGTAACTGCATTAACTATAAGAAATCTCAGACATATTAATATGGATAAGTCTAAGTCTGTGCCATGTGAAATACTACCATCAGGTTTATTTCAGCAGACCAGACTTCTATCCAGAGGTTATTTCCCAAGATTAACAAAGCCATATTTGATTTTAAAGGCTTATATTGAGTGAGCTAAGTACCTTAAAATTTAAACAAATGTTTTATATATTTCCTCTATCTTTAGAGTTTTAATCCTCAAATGGAAAAGATGAGGATGAGCATCAAAAGAGAAATGAAGTAGTGGGAGTGACTAATTGAAATATCCATACAGTCTATATGGCTGAACTAATCGAAAGAAGCGAACTTGTTAGAAAAACAAAACATAAATAAAGGGTACCTATCACATCTTGAAGTGGTCACCCAATTAGTGGAATCTATATAAGCAAGAGGTAAACCTAAAGATAAATTGAAAGTAAAGCTGTTAGGCCCCAAACTCTACTTAAACAATGACATGCTAAGAGGAAGATTCCATGTAGAAAATTGCACTAAAGCGTAATAATGTGAACTCTTTCCACTCATATAACCAAGACTTCATCACACCATACAAAATTATGGATTTTATGACAGCATCAAAGAGCCTCATCCCGAAAAGATATCCTAGAAGTGAATCTATAAATATTGCGAACGTGAATGAGAAGCATACCCTTTGCACCAAGACACTATAAGAGATACATGTAAATTGCACTCCTAAATTCTATGCATTAGTTGTTCTCTACAAGAAAAGTGAGAAGTAGAAAGAGATTCATTAATGGGATTAAAGACCATCACCCTAGTTTTACTAACTTTAGCACCAGGTGTCTAATATCACAAAACCAACCTAAGGAGTCAACCTAACACTAAAATCTTCCTAGGGATGAGGCCATAAGAACTGCTTGATCTGCAAAAAGGAGCAGTGACATCAAAACATGATGAGGAATCACACTATCATTAGCATATGCAAGCTCCTTAAGTACTTGTTCCAGCTTATCAATTTATATTCCAAAGTGTAAGAGAGAGAGTGCATATGTGCCTGATAAGCCAAATGTGTGCTTCCTTGAGCATCAAAAACAAAGGAATAAGAAAAATATCAAAATGAAGAAAGAAGTTGGCAAATATCTATCATTAGCAAGTGCAGGATGGATAATTTAAATGGTTTCATAGTTGTTTAAGCCTTAATTGAAAGGGATTCTGGCTATCAGCAAAAATCACAGATAGCTTGCAACCCTTACACAACATTTACAAAGCATGATAAGACAATATATATCTAGCGCGATAAGGTTTATATATCCAGCTTACAAACAATAACCAAACAGTAGCAAGAACATTGCAGTACATTTGATGTAAAAACATATAGCTTAAAGAAGTATAATAGTAATCATGTATCCAACATCTTAACCATGATATTAATCACAAATAAGCTATCACAATCTGTGTCCAGAATCCTCAAATGTTTGGGATAGTAATTTACCAATTCATTGTTCTCTCTCAATCATTGATCAATTCAATGTCACTACTCTTCCAACATATAAAAGTGTTAAGTGCATCTGCTAAATACTCACATTGACTACTTCTACGTTTAAGCTTAATTTCACAATCTGAATCAACCAAGATTGATTGTGGGCACACAAAATAATATCCTTCTCCTAATACTTCTCCATTGGGCATGACAAAATTTGGTTCAGTGTTTTTTATGTAACCCTTTGCAACCTTCACTTGACCATTAAAATATGTAAGTGAACATTTTTTCCCGTTCAATCCTGTATTTGAATGTAGTAATTGCGGTTGACCCTGCAAATAAACAAATTCTTGTAAGATTCCATAGAATAAAAAGATAATATTAAAAAAGAAAATAAACAAGTATAAAACTTACCCGTGTTATTAATTCGCCAATTGGGTCATGAACAGGTTGTCCTGAAGTCAATGGAGTTTGTTCTAGTGAAGCCTGACTAAGACTTAAGGAACTCTGCTAAAAAATAAATAGTTTGAATGTGATACCATGAAATCAGAAGATGAACGGTTAAGCTACATAAATAATATTTCATTAATTACATATCTACAACAATACAATCATGTTCATATTGGCATGTGCTTTTAAAATTTCAATCTTCAAAGATGGCATACATCAACAATTAAATAGCCTACACGTAATTCTTACATTGTTGGTTGGTTCTGGATTAACTCGACCATTTTCTTTTCCCACCTCCGTGGCAGCTTTCCATTGCATTAATTCTTCAACAGTTGCCTTCAATATTCCAAGTTCCTTGTCTTTTTCTTTCAATTTTTCTTCTGTATTATGTAATTGCCTCTTGTAAGCACGGTCTTTTCCAAACAAATCAGTTGGAGTAACCCCATAGCCAACCCCACGTACACAACCCCTCCTCTCAGGCCCCAAAACTATTGAAATGGCATCTTCCTTTGTTGCATATGCAGGACACACTGAAACATTTTGTATCGATTCAATTTGTTTCTAGCAAAGACAACATTTCAACAAATACATGTAAGAAACATCATTAATATTTAAAAAAGAAAAAAATTAAATAGATACATGAATAGGTCAGGAACTTACTATTCTCTCTGCACTAAATGATGACATTGGAGTGCCATCCTTCTTTGTATGACATTTCATCCACACATCAGCCCTAGTTACAGGTGCATCATTTTGATTGCAAGTTTGATTCTAGTCACAAAAATTACAATGGTCTAGATAAGTATATTTGCAATTGGTGATTGTGAACAAAAAATAGATTTGGTTACAACTTACAAGGTCATGTTCAACTCTATAGTAACCTCTACGGCCAGAAGTGTGGGTCTCTGGTTCTAATGCCCTATTTTCCTAATTGAATTTTGCCTTCTCCTGCAACTCAATAAAAAATGGATGCTTAGATTGAAATTGATTATATGCAAGGATTCAAATTCAAATCTCATTTAATGATAACAAGTAGATTTGTCATTCATTTTTACCTTGAATTTAGGGTCAGATCGTATTCTAAAAAATTCAATCCAATCGGTTTCATTTACTCCGATAGGAACATTTGTCATCCTCTCCTCATCTGTGTTGTATTTCAAATAATAATTTTTATACAAATTATATCTGTAAGTTCTCAAGCACTGAGATATTGCTTTATAACACCATTGCTCCGCTGACAAGTCTATTTGGTAGGTACGCTACAATAGATAAACAATGAATTATTAGATACAAATACTTATTTGAAATTAAACTTATCATGCACACGTTCACATACACCAATGAAATTTAGAAAAAAATCCAATAATAATTTGGTTGATACTCACATTGATTGCACTCCATATGTCTTTTTTAAGTGCTTCAGGCACTTGTTTCCATTCCATGTGTTTGATGCCTACAATCTCTCTTGCAAGGACACCTGAAAAGGAGGAGAATTTCTCTGAATGTGGACCAACAGGTTGTCCCCTCTCATTAAATTGAATTTCAGGCAATGCAGAGGCCTCTGTAGTGTTTCCAAAGAGGCATTTTGTTGGTCCCCTACCCTTCCTTTTCACATTTGTTGTACTATGGGCTTCAATACTTGGATCTTCCCCTTGCAAGCCATGCTCTTGTTGTGGTTGTTCTTGCTCCATATCATGATCTAGTTGTGATGGTTCTTGCTCCAAACCATAAAGTTGTTGTGATGGTACGTGCTGAGAATTTTCTGGAAAACAAATCACACTTTTTGAGACAATAACAATATGAATCTCTTAACATAAAATCTTGAAGTATTTATACAAGAAATATAAAGTTGAAAAATGATCATACCTTCCAATGGTTCATCCACATTTTTCTCAAGAATATGTGCATTATAATTGGTGTTGACACTAAAGCAACTAGATTCATGTTGTAATGGGGAAACAGATCCTGGTGCTCTATTTTGTGGATGTTTTTTGATGATGCCACATCGAATGTTGTCATTTTTTTTGGTAATGTGGCTTGACTTTGTGGTTTTACTCACTGTTAAAAGTGATCTCTTGCGATGTCTTTCATTCATATTGGATACCTACACATATAGATTGTGACACTTAATAAAAGTTAGTAAGAGATCACTTAAAGTAGAAAAGAAAACACAATAATTGTTAAAAAATCATTGACGTCCAAAACGAAAAATAATTTCTTACCTTGGTATGGATATCCGCGGATAGACTGCATAACAAAAAAAACATTTTTATTAGCAAATCCTTGTCATTTCATAAGAGTTCAATTCAGATCATAAGAGTTCAATTTCATTTTTGTTCTTAAAGAGAAGTATGAGTTGTAAAATTTTATAGTCTAAAGCCACAACGACATTACCATTTCCTAGGAAGAAATTGCAGGGTGGTGTGAATGGGTTCACATATAACAATAATTGAGGAGTTATTTTGCCTAAAGATAAACAATAAACTATTTCCATGTAAACAACTAGGCTAAAAAAAGTTAAAAACAATTGCTATGTGAAAAACTAGGCTGAAAGAACCATTACAGAAGTCCAATTTAAAAAAAGAAAGAGAGAAAAGCATCTAATGGTAATCATGTTGAGTGAAACACTTGAATGATATATTGTAGCAATGGATGCCATGTGCATGTCAATAAAACTCCCAAAGCCATTGTGGCTATCATTCTATGGACTCAAAAAAAGGCAACTAAACAATAGAGGCTCATACGTTTTAGGAATAAACCCAAGTTTCTCTGGAATCTATCTATATTCATCTTCATGTGACTACCTTTTAGGCTTCTACATAAAATTTGTAGCATACATTGTTGTAAAGAGATCTGTTGTGTCATCGAGCATCATTAAATAAGGATTACAATTTTAATTCTAAGTGAAATAGTTTAGGAAAGAGGGCTAGACACAGATAAAACAAGATGGAATTGGTAGTTGAACAACAGTAGAAGAGAAAATTGCACAGGTAGTTGAACAGTAGTAGGAGAGACAACTGCACGCTAACATACTGGGCTTCTAGTTGAAAAAGGCAAAGGAAAAGTCTGCCATATACAAAATTATGAAATTCAATGGGTTATCGTAAGCAGTCCAATTATATAAGAGATTCAAAGCAGTCCAGATTCTTGATGTTGTTGGGCCTTTGTTTATAATTTTGGGACTTGAAGAACTATATAAATTAATGCAAGTCCATATGTTGACAATAATCTACAGTGATTTGCAATACTTCTAGTTACTTTCTATGCCAAATAAATTCTGAAACTAATGAAGATAATGTCATAATAAAAGTGCTAACATAAAAACGTAATAGTGCAACGCTAACATTTCTGGTAGAGACAACCAACATAACACTTGCTTGCAAGTCTCATGTTTTTTTGAATTTTTTATTAAGAAAAAGCTAAGATGGGCTAACAAATTTCTCTTTAATAACTTATCCATTTTTTAAAATTCCTTCCTTAATAATCACCTGCAATAAAAATATACAAAACAACCATATATATAAAAGAAACCAAGGAATACCAGAATTAACAAGGATTTATTCAAACGTTCTTAAGGCATGATAGTGTTTCTTGATAGCACATGCTTCTTGGGTATTTACAGCTTATGAATTACAACCATGGAAGACAACCATATATATACAAAAAACCAAGAAAGACCAGGATTAACAAGGATTTATTCAAATGTTAAAGCAGTGTAGAGCATTATACTATGAAAAACATCATTTTACGGGTCCACAGATGCAGATCTTATACTGTGAATCTTGAGTGATCCTCCTATATATAATTATGAGCTGAAACATAAAGAGGCAGACAATTTATATGACATAATCTGCCATTGCTTGCAGGCCTAAATTAGACAAAATAAGTGTGATGAAGATGAATCGTTTCTGGCTTATAAAAAGTCTATTTGCTATATCGGAACCTCCTCCAGTAAGGCAGACACCATATAGGACTGGTTATATGACACAACTTCAGAATTGACATCAGAAATGATATGATTTTCACCCCAAAATGTTGGTTGAAATTGGGACAAAACAGGGACAAATTATATATGGTTCATCTTAAAGTTTCAGTTGATCAGTATGGCAGATATATAATTTAGGGACTTAAAGAATTATATAAATTAACGCAAGTCCATTTGTTGAAAATAATCTACAGCGATTTGCAATACTTCTAGTTACTTTCTATGCCAAATAAATTCTGAAACTAATGAAGATAATGTCATAATAAAAGTGCTAACATAAAAACATAATAGTAAACCAACATATCCCGGATGCGGGTGTAGAGGACAGAGTATAAGGTGATGGTATGGGGGTGCGGCATGACGAGGCGACACCTGCCCACCCACCAAGCGGTTGGCACTTCACATTTAACGCTGGCTGCATTCTGTGTAATGGCATTTACTCTCGGCGCTGGTTACAATCCCAACTCCCCTCCTCGATACGATCTCGCGTGTGACGATATGGCTCAGCCTTCGGCTCTCTTTAATGGAGGTTTATTTCAGGGGGTCTACCGATGTAAGGTCGTTTGGATAGATATAATGGAGGGTTGCTCTGGTTCGACTAGCAATCCCTTGCCGATAAATCAATGGTGCACCCGGGATGCAGGGCTCTCAAATTTGCGCACGGCTACTGGCAAGCGGAGCAGGTTGAATTGTTGTCTGGACTTTGGAGATAATCTCCATTTCTCTCAATCCGGATTCTGTATGCTAGCCTCAGCCTCCCTCCAATTTCATACGCCTCAATCCTCTGTCAATTCTGCACTTCCTTTGCTTCTCAGTCCCTCAGTCACGACTGAGAACATGCCGCGTCTACGGCAAAGGATGAGGTGTCGAAGAGGCACCACCCAACGACAACCACGGCATTCTCCCTCTACCTCCAGCTCTCCTTCAGAGTCTTCCTCTCATTCGGATAGCCACACCATAATTCAGCGTGGTCGCCTGCTCCGTTCGGGCAAACGCTTGGGCTCCCCTGAACCTTCTTCTCTCCCTGCACAGACTCATACTGCGCACTTTTCCTTCAATTGTTCACTCAATCACCCTCGGGTCACGGCCTCCATCTATGTCGTCTTCCACGAAGAGTCTCAAGAGGAAGCTACTAGTACGCGCCCGACGGGTTTGTGCAACACTGAGGCCCAGACCTCGGGTCCGATTGCAGGTGTGATGCACCCAACGAGCAAGGATTTGCAGGGTCAGGCCAGTGGGATTCAAGTTGTGGACATGGTGCAAGGCAACACGGGACAAGCGAGCGAGGCGCGGGTGGCACCTTCACCCTCCAGGAAGGTGGTCACCTCCATTGCGGACTTGTACAAGGATGACGGGAAGCAGGATGAGCTCTGGTGCAGAGTCGTGGAAGAGTCACCTGATGAGTAGCCGTCCCTTCCTAGTCTAGTTTTCATGTTTAGTTTCAGCCCTTACACTTGGGCTTGTTTTTTAGTTCTCTGTAGTTTTTGTTCATATATCAATTTTTGATAGCTATGGTTTCCATAAACAAAACTCTATGGCTCCCCTGCGTGGGAATTTTCAATATCAAGCCAATGCTTCCGAGGCAGTCTTTATCACCGGTTTTTTTGTTAAGTTTGCCCACTGTAAATTACTACCTCTATTAGTAGAATACTTTAACTTAGAAAAAAAATAGTAAACCAACATAATATTCATCAAAAATTGAAAACGTAGTATTATAACCGAACAAAACCCCAAAAACACTTATATTGGGAAATCTGTATTGATCGTTAAAACTTACTTCTATGAAAATATTGAACATCTGGAAGGTGAAGGAATAATATGCATGCTAATTCGGAAATCTTGTGACTGAAAATATTGGTATTCTCACATTAAAAGACACTATATTGAACATTCTTTCGAAATAAAACTTTGTAAACAATGTTTTGGCAGGTTGAATGAAATCTGTTGTCACCGATATAAAAGTCTCAAATTGCAGAGCAGTGCTATGCAAACGAAAAGCATGATATAGGGATTTCAATTTAAATAAAAACCAAAAGAGAAAAACAAAGAAAGAAAGCAATGGTGCAACGACAACATTTCTGGCAGAGACAACCGGCATAACGTTTGCTTGCAAGTCTCAATTCTATTGTCACTGATATAAAAGTCTCAAATTGCAGAGCAGTGCTATGCAAGCGAAAAACATGATATAGGAATTTTAATTTAAATAAAAACCAAACGAGAAAAAAAAAGAAGGAAAGCAATGGTGCAACGCTAACATTTTTGGCAGAGACAACCAACATAACATTTGCTGTACACTGGCAATTTGCTGTACACTGGAAATTTGCTGTACAATGCGGATGATGTCTGTGATTGCTGTACACTGGAAATTTGATGTGTTTGCTGAGGAACTGCTAACTGTGATGGAAGGGATTAACATGCAAACATCTAAAACTGTGGAGGCAATCCAGAATTAAATGTAGATGGCGTGGTTTTGCCTCATAAAAACGGTGGAGGCGATCAAGAATTAAAGCACATGCAGCCGAGCTGAACATGCATTGAGGATAGATGTCACCAGCGTGATTCGGGACTGATTGCACCAGCACAATAAAAAGGTTGACGAACCCAAAAAATAAATGATTCAAAATAATAGACTTATCTGCCTAAATATACATGCACACCTGCTTCACACATAGAAAAAAAAGACAGCTAAAACGTCCAGAATCACAAAAATAACAACTTAAAATAATTCATTATTATAAAACATAAAATTACCTCTTTTCATTTCTTCTTCTCATAGTCATGGCGCTCTTACTGTTCAGTGACTCCAATTGCATCTACAGCACACTCAAATTTTATTGAATAGGAATGAATTCTATTCTCAACTTAAATCGTAAAAAATCCTAAAAATATTGGTGGGAAATCTAAATCTTAATAAAAATGGTGGGAAATCTAAAAATAGCAAGAAATCTAAATATTGATTTTATTGGATAAGAATGAGTTATATTCTCAATTTAAACAAAATGGAAATTAAAAACTCTTAAAAATATTGGTGGGAAATCTAAATCATAATTTCATTGAATAGTAATGAGTTTTATTCTCAATTTAAACCAAATTATTAAAAAAAAAGTAGGAAACTCCGGAAAACATTAGTGAAAAATCTAAATCCTAATAAATATGGTAGGAATTCTAACTCTTTTTTACTCTTATGACATTCTTGAGATGTTTCCACTGGTGCAATTGTGCTTCCAAATATGTGAACTCAACAATAAAACACACCTTAAAATACATGAATCTTGTCTCTCAATGTGTGAAAGAAAAGGTAAACCAACTAGCTATGACGTTCTTCTTTTATACATGAGACCCTTGAATATGCCATGAAATCTCCCAAAATCTTCTTAAAGCATGGGAGCTCCTCTTCATGCACGAAGCTAGTGGAATATGACAAGTTATCCAAAATTAATCCAAATATGTGATTTGTGCCTTAGGAAATGTGAATTAAGGTACCCTCGGTGGAAAAACATGCATAAATATTTGTTTCTTAGTGCCTTTAAATGTGAGATGTTGCCACTTGTCAATTGTGCCTCTTGTTGATGATGAAACCGACACCCTAGTTTTGTAAGGATCACTAAGTGTCATTTTGTGTCAACCCAAGGTCGTTTCCATTGTCACCTTAGCAACGAATCCTCTCACTTTAGATTAATTATTGAATCCTAGGGGTGTCCTAAAGCACAAATTTATGGGGGACTCTTTTATGTGACTAGATCACTAGCTAACATTGAAAACCATCTTTACATTGTATGGTTCAACATCTTGTGATTCCTGTCCTATTGACCACAAATTTTGTATTCATTATTGCTTTCATCACAACACCTACAATAGATATTGATGGTGTTCATAAGCCTATTTATAGTTGTGATAAGTGGATTAGGGGCTCCCTTATCACAACCCATAACCCCTAATACGTTTACTCCCTTAGCCAAGGGGGCCCAAAGGTGTACTTGTAGGGGCAGTGAGACCAAATTTGGGGGATCATAACATTAGGAAAAGTGGAATGACATAACCAAAAAGTTTCTTTGGGGGGCGGGGTAGGGGGCGGGGTATCTTATGGTGTCTTGAACGGGCCAAGGGGACACAAGGGTAGCATGTATGTGTAGAAGTCAGAGGTGCAAGCATGCTTTACTAAGATCTATAATCCTAGCATTAGAGAATGAGAAGGGGGCTTAGTACCTAATTTCATAGGGCCTAGGGACCTAGAGGGAAGGCAGCAAGAGAAATTGATAGGGGAACCCAAAATAATGGTGATAAGGGTATAGTTCCCCTAACCGCTTCCCTCTCAAAAACTATGAATTTCTGAGAGTTGCAAGGGTTAGGGATGTTTTCAAAGATGGTTGCCCCTTCTGCTACCAGTTTATCAATAGGGAAAAGAGTATATTTGAAGATCAAATGATTTCTTGCAATCCACATTCCCCAGGCAATCAAGAGGGGCATAGTTCTAACTTTGTCATTAGGAGCTTCCTGCCACCATCTTTGCCATGCTTCTGAGAGCAGCTGGCCTTCCTATCTCTGAGGAATATTTGTCATCCTCAACGTTTCATTCCAAAGGCTGATGGTAAAGGGGCAAGAGAGAAAAATGTGCTACACTGATTCTTCACTGTCTTTGCACAGAGAGCGCCACCCTGGACCAATTTTCCCTTTTTTTTGAAGGAAATCCCAGGTGGGGACTTTCTTCTGAATCATACACTAGAAAAACAATCTTGTCTTAGCCGGCCCTTTTAGCTTCCACAATGGTTTTGACCACCAGACGGGATCCTCCCACCCATTTTGAGACATCAACCAAGCATAACCCAGCTTAGGGGTATACATACCAGTCTGAGAGTGCACCCACCGCAACTCATCGTTCTTGTCAGTAATTCGGATATGGGAATTTAGTAGGCCAGATCTATATTTCTCCCATTCCTCAAACTATCTTTCCTCCAAGAATAGAGAATTCCCAAAAAACCATTCTTGTCTCCAAATCGAAGAATTTCCAGAGTCAGCTACTTGGTTTAGGAAATGTAACCCTCTATTATTAAGGTGCTCGATCACGTCTCTCGAGAGCACAAAAGAACCCGTATAGCCCACCCAAAGATCTCGACCCAGTCTGACCAATCTCCCATCCCCAACATTCCAGGCCAAACCTTGTTCAATAACGTTTACAGCTGCCACCAAAGCTTTCCACACCACTGACAAATTCTTGAATGATTTTTGAGGCAGTCTGAGCCAGACCAGAGTTGGCATAGGGTCTATGTATTTCCTCCTTGTTACCGAAGCCCAGAGGTTCTCCGTAGTGATTAGTCTCCAAGATAGTTTCATCGCTAGAGACCTTGAGAATGGAAAGAGGTCCTTTATTCCCCACCCATCCCAACATTTTGGTCTGACTAATTTTTCCCATGCAACCCAAGGGGTTACGTGTTCCGACTTGGAGCCCGCCCATAGGAATCTGCTACAGATTTTGTTAATCTTCATCAGAATACTTTTTGGCATCCAAATGAGGCTAGCCCTATAAACCGAAATTTCCATCACCATGGATTTGATTAGAACCAACCTCCTTGCTCTGGACAACCATTTGAAACTCCAGTGATTCATCATGTTCTCAATTTTAGCTAAGAGCCATTTCCAATCCTGAATCCGATAATTATCTGGCTTAAGAAAGAAGCCCAGATACTTAAAGGAGTCTTGTAGAGTTTTAACTTCAAAGTGAAGGTAGTTTTTTATTCTGTCCACTTCCACCCTTAAGAGCCCTGCAGTGGTTAGGGAAGATTTTTGGCCATTTATACTTAGTCCAATCGCTTTTAGAAAAAGATCTAGGATCTTCTTTAAACACCAAAAGTCTTCTATACTCCCACTACTAAACAGCAAGATGTCATCTACAAAGAGGAGATGGGTTACCTAGAGATTGATCGCTACTTCAATACCTTTGAGCTCCCCCTGTCTCTTAGCCTCATGAATCATTAAACTAATGCCTTCAGTAGCCAATAGAAAAAGAAGGGGGGAGAGAGGGCACCCTTGACGAAGGCCCCTTTGTGGGTTGAAGAAATCATAGGCTGCACCATTTATAAGGACAGTGATCGACGAAGAAGTGACACACCCCATAATCCATCTTACAAAATCATATCTGAAGCCAAGATGCGTCAACAAGAGTCTTAAAAACATCCAGCTAATCCTATCATAGGCCTTAGAGAGGTCAATTTTTACTATAGCTCCTTTTTTCCCACTCTTATTGAGGCTGTGGAGGGTTTCTTGAGCTACCCCCACTGCTTCATGGATTTTCCTTCCATCCAAAAAGCCGAATTGCTCTACAAAAATGTTCTTGGAGAGAAAGGGTTTCAAATTGGAGGCAATAACTTTAGCAATAATCTTGTATAAGCAAGTACACAACGAAATGGGCCGAAATTCATTAAAGGAAACAAGATGGTCAGACTTAGGAATGAGAGTTAAAAAAGTGGCATCGAAAGGTTGATAGATAGAGCCAGAAACCCTAGACTCTTCAATAACCGCAACCATCTCATCTCCAAACGATTTAAAGAAATGTAGGAAAAATTCTACTGTCTTGAATGAGGGTGGGGGGGGGGTATCTTATGGTGTCTTGAACGGGCCAAGGGGACGCAAGGGTAGCATGTATGTGTAGAAGTCAGAGGTGAAAACATGGTTTACTAAGATCTATAATCCTAGCATTAGAGAATGAGAAGGGGGCTTAGGACCTAATTTCATAGGGCCTAGGGGACCTAGAGGGAAGGCAGCGAGAACAATTGATAAGGGAACCCCAAATAGTGGTGATAAGGGGATTAGGAGTCCAATTATCACAAAACATAAGCCCTTAACCCATAACCACTAAATTCCCTATCCCCTTAACCCCCAATCCATATTTCCTTAACCCCTGCACTCATAAATCATAACCCATAAACCCCTTCATTCATTAAATATTTTGACATTAACCCCTAACCTATATTAATCCATGAACCTCTTAAGCCATAAATCCTTATCCTCTTAACATGTGACCCTTAACCCCTAAACACCTTAACTACTAACCCCTTAACCACTAACAGCTAAATCTCCTAAATATTGAGTCCTTAACTACTAAATCCTCTGACCCTAAATCCATTTGGCCCTTGACGCTTGACCCTTGAAGCCTTTAACCACTAAGTATCCAAAGCCAAAAACAACACCCCAAAACAGCAAATTGACCTCCTAGGAGAATCCTTCATCTCTAATTGAGCATATTAGAAACATTACTTGATTCTTAGAGAACTAGGTACTAGTTACGAGGATATGTGTTTGTGGGTAATGCCATTATTATCATGTATACCAAATGTAGATAATTGGATAATTTGCAAAGCC
The DNA here is from genome assembly GCA_034641835.2 of Pinus albicaulis. NCBI lineage: Eukaryota > Viridiplantae > Streptophyta > Pinopsida > Pinales > Pinaceae > Pinus > Pinus albicaulis. The sequence goes on from CM076579.1 coordinate 1,555,984,658, forward strand.
TCGATTTGAATTACTCACAATATCTACACTTCATCACGTTGAGATGGAGCTTGTAGTGTTCTCTCACATAAGGAGTTGTAAATGAAAAGGAGAAAGCTCCCATTACAGGGAGAGTTTAAAGAGTTTAAAGAAGAGTAGAGTTAAGGATATAAGAGCGAGAGCGTAGTCCCAGTTACTTAAAACCTTTTTTCCAAAATTTCCTACTATGTTTTTGGCATACTTTTTCCCTGTCCTATTGACCACAAATTTTGTATTCATTATTGCTTTCATCACAACACCTACAATAGATATTGATGGTGTTCATAAGCCTATTTCTAGTTGTGATAAGTGGATTAGGGGCTCCCTTATCACAACCCATAACCCCTAATACGTTTACTCCCTTAGCCAAGGGGGCCCAAGGGTGTACTTGTAGGGGCATTGAGACCAAATTTGGGGGGTCATAACATTAGGAAAAGTGGAATGACATAAAAAAAAAGTTTATGGGGGGGGGGGGTATCTTATGGTGTCTTGAATAGGCCAAGGGGACACAAGGGTAGCATGTATGTGTAGAAGTTAGAGGTGCAAGCATGGTTTACTAAGATCTATAATCCTAGCATTAGAGAATGAGAAGGGGGCTTAGGACCTAATTTCATAGGGTCTAGGGGACCTAGAGGGAAGGCAGCGAGAGAAATTGATAGGGGAACCCAAAATAGTGGTGATAAGGGGATTAGGAGTCCAATTATCACAAAACATAAGCCCTTAACCCATAACCACTAAATTCCATATCCCCTTAACCCCCAATACATATTTCCTTAACCCCTACACTCATAAATCATAACCCATAAACCCCTTCATTCATTAAATCTTATGACATTAACCCCTAACCTATATTAATTCATGAACCTCCTAAGCCATAAATCCTTATCCTCTTAACCTGTGACCCTTAACCCCTAAACACCTTAACTACTAACCCCTTAACCACTAACAGCTAAATCTCCTAAATATTGAGTCCTTAACTGCTAAATCCTCTGACCCTAAATCCCTTTGGCCCTTGACGCTTGACCCTTGAAGCCCTTAACCACTAAGTATCCAAAGCCGAAAACAACACCCCAAACCAACAAATTGACCTCCTAGGAGAATCCTTCATCTCTAATTGAGCACATTAGAAACATTACTTGATTCTTAGAGAACTAGGTACTAGTTACGAGGATATGTGTTTGTGGGTAATGCCATTATTATCATGTATACCAAATGTAGACAATTGGATAATTTGCAAAGCCTCGATTTGAATTACTCACAATATCTACACTTCATCATGTTGAGATGGAGCTTGTAGTGTTCTCTCACATAAGGAGTTGTAAATGAAAAGGAGCAAGCTCCCATTACAGGGAGGGTTTAAAGAGTTTAAAGAAGAGCAAGGTTAAGGAGATAAGAGCGGAAGCGCAGTGCCGGTTACTTAAACCTTTTTTCCAAAATTTCCTACTATGTTTCTGGCATACTTTTTCCCTGTCCTATTGACCACAAATTTTGTATTCATTATTGCTTTCATCACAACACCTACTACAATAGATATATATGGTGTTCATAAGCCTATTTATAGTTGTGATAAGTGGATTAGGGTCTCCCTTATCACAACCCATAACCCCTAATACGTTTACGCCCTTAGCCAAGGGGGCCCAAGGGTGTACTTGTAGGGGCATTGAGACCAAATTTGGGGGGTCATAACATTAGGAAAAGTGGAATGACATAACAAAAAAGTTTTTTTTTTGGGGGGGGGTATCTTATGGTGTCTTGAACAGGCCAAGGGGACACAAGGGTCGCATGTATGTGTAGAATTCAGAGGTGCAAGCATGGTTTACTAAGATCTATAATCCTAGCATTAGAGAATGAGAAGGGGGCTTAGGACCTAATTTCATAGGGCCTAGGGGACCTAGAGGGAAGGCAACGAGAGAAATTGATAAGGGAACCCAAAATAATGGTGATAAGGGGATTAGGAGTCCAATTATCACAAAACATATGCCCTTAACCCATAACCACTAAATTCCCTACCCCCTTAACCCCCAATCCATATTCCCTTAACCCCTGCACTCGTAAAGCATAACCCATATACCCCTTCATTCATTAAATCTTATGACATTAACCCCTAACCTATATTAATCCATGAACCTCCTAAGCCATAAATCCTTATCCTCTTAACCTGTGACCATTAACCCCTAACCCTTCACCCCTAAACACCTTAACTACTAACCCCTTAACCACTAAAAGTACAACACCCCAAACCAGCAAATTGACCTCCCAGGAGAATCCTTCATCTCTAACTGAGCATATTAGAAACATTAATTGTTTCTTAGAGAACTAGGTACTAGTTACGAGGATATGTGTTTGTGGGTAATGCCATTATTATCATGTATACCAAATGTAGACAATTGGATAATTTGCAAAGCCTCATTTTGAATTACTCACAATATCTACACTTCATCATGTTGAGATGGAGCTTGTAGTGTTCTCTCACATAAGGAGTTGTAAATGAAAAGGAGCAAGCTCCCATTAGAGGGCTTCTCTGTGTGGGAGTGTTGGAGGTAGAGTGGTTTCTGGTATTCCATCGAGTTTTTTCACAAATTTTGTCATAGTTGGGCATGATCGTGGAGGTCCCATTGACAAAACCAAAGAGACAAAAGCGACTGTAGATTCGTCATGAGGAGGTTGCGCATCATTTTGAGGAGTAGCAGGGGGTGGTTCCCTATTGAGATTGAACACTGGGGGCCATGGTGGCGAAGGGCTGAGTCAGAATTTCAAACACCAGCCTAGATCAAGCAACACACACGAGCTCCCGTGTAAAAACTATACTCCCTAATGTAGTTTTTATTGATGCTCTAATTAAAATAACATTAAAATAACATTATTACTTTATAAGTCTTCAACATCATTAAATATTAAATATAGCTTCTATTTAAATTGAACTTCTGTTCTTGAAATAAAAATAAAAATAAAGCTTAATGAAAACCAAAAATACTAGATGACCTCCTTTTACTCAAATAAAAATAAAACTTAATGAAAACCAAAGCCAACATAGCAATTTCTTTATAATTTTTTCCTACTTATTAAAATCTAATTTGGCCGCTAGTCTAAACTCTAAATGGACCTATTAAAATTTATTCCTAGATGCGAAATGACCTCCTTTGCTCAAATAAAAATACTAGATGACCTCCTTTTGCTTAAATAAAATTAGAACTTTATGAAAATCAAAACGACCATTGCAATTGCTTTATAAGATTTTGGTACCTCTTAAAATTTAATTTCGGGTGGCTTCTTAAAATTTAATTTCGCGGCTTCTTAAAATTTAATTTTGGGTGGCTATTTTCCCTTGGCCAGGTTCGGAACAGAGTTCGGTGATCTTTAACAATCTTTATGATTTTGGCGCAGATGCCATACCCTTCTATTCTTCGCTGCACTCTGGATTCGATTATATTTTTAACACGATTTTATTATATCAGATCTGGTTTAACTATTTTTCCATCTTTAATTGAGATATTATTCTCCTGATTTGGGGGTTTCTCTGCAATTCAGAGCAGAAAACACGTGGTCCGTTGCTAGAATATGGAGATAAAATTGCAACCTTCGACAACTCAGAGAGGGAGAGTGTGTATTGATAAGTTCTAAGGGTATTTTCCTGATATCTATGATTTTTATTGTTAAAATTTCAATAGATTTAAAATTGTGTACAGAATTATGTAGAAGGGGCAGCGGTAGGGTTGACAAGATTTTATAAAATCAATCATATTTTTTTTCGTGCTTAGCAAGACCAGGCACTTCTTAGAGCTGCTCCCATATGCTGATTTTCCCTTACTTTTGTTGTAGGAATTAGTCCTTACGGCCCCTCCAACAAGCCTCATACAGACATGTGTTATCCCTGTAATAACTATAGTGCCTAAGACTCTCTTAAACAATAAATATGCCACCCCTTTTGGTACCAAAACAACCCTACTATCAACGTATTTACACAGCTACTCTTCAGCCCTGTTATATCTTCTAATCTAACCTCAAAACAGTCATTTCAGGCTTCAGTCTTCTCTTCTTCAAGCTGTGGCTTACATCAGAAGGTGTTTTACTCCTAAATATTTTTTCTTGGATGTTATCTTAGCCTCCCTCACCTTCTATTTATACGCAATATAAAGGCTTCATTTGGGTGTCCACATTGGCTTGACAAGTTGTCACATGGCTTATTAACATCAAGCCAGCCTAGACTCTTCTTTAGCCGAAATTTTTGCTCCTTGATCTAGACACCCACAACTCCCTCTGAGTTGCTTCGCTGACGACACTCTGATTCACTATCCCTTAAAGTAGCTCAGATACTCTTTGATACCATGTTGCTTTTCCATGATCTTGGGTCTAGGATAGTGTCTTAAAATCTTTCATGCTACCAAACCAATAATCACAATGATACTACTTTTCACAACAAAATATAAATAGCAGTAAATCTACCAATGCACAAAATATAGAAAACTTCTTACAATTTTTAACCCAACTTCGTTATATTAATCAACATATGATACAACAGTCTAGGGCTCCCGTACCAAGGATAATGGCCTTCATACACCCATTGATACAAGATACAAAACTAGGTTTGGTGTTAGTCCATCAACAACCAATCTGCCTTCAACAAGATACTCTGACCATGTCGCTATCGCATTCTCTCTCAGCTCTTCTCGGTCATGCCCTGTACCAGCTCGGTCCTTCGGCTCCCGATCAGTAGCTCTTGACTCTATCAATGCTCCAAGTCCATCTAGCCATTAAAGCTTGGCTGCCAATCTGCTCACTAGTTGTGTCTTAGTCCATCAAGGGCACAACACATCGAGACTCCTGTCGAATTGTTCACAACTCCGTTTGTGAACAATTCCCAATCTTTTCATTACTTCTCCTTAGTTACTTAGGGACTTCAAACCACTATGGTCTTCCTGTGCTGCACCTATGAAGGCCAACATAGGGCATGAAGGGCTACCACCTATCGATGCAAGATGTCTATATCCCACAATGAACATAGGCTAGGAGGAATGCCTATCATCTGTTGTAGAAGTTCTCCAAACACAAATCTAGGGCTACACAAAACTGCTCCTGGTTGATCAGACCCTTGACCTCTAGCAACCACCGAGGTCCATGAAGATGGTGCACGTCGGGCCTCAACATGGGTACTATCACACTATCCTCCAACATACCATAAATGCACAATCCACGTTCACACTTGGCCCACTCTCACATTGCCCTCCAGCAGACCACGAGTGACCAATACTTGTTGTAGCATCTACCTCTAGCTAGGGCATCCTCACACTTAGGAAATCCTCCTCGTGGCTACCAAGAGACTTCTCTAATAGTCCTATCCTAGGACACCCATTACTTCATTGCGAGATCTGGTCCTAGTTGGGGTTTCTTAACACCCAAGAGAACCCCAACACATGGCTCCCACAGGTTGCATATGAATTTGATCCTATCATCAATCATTACACTGGTTAGGGCTTCTAACCAACACATTAGCCCTCCCTTCTTCGCTTCCGCAGGCTGTACTAAAATGTTCCAACTGTCCAAACTAGGACCAACAATTTAACACAAAAACATACCTTCTCATGTGTTGGTACCTTGTTGTATTCTGCAATCTGGTTAGGGCTTAGCCACAATCCATGTCAGCCCTCTCAATACTTTCTAACAATCATTTCTATCAATGTGGCTTGCCTTCACCCTAGAGTTTCTCCCCTACGCTGATTGTCCCTTAGTTATGTTGTAGGAATTAGGGTATCATTCAATTCTGAGTACACAGAACTCCCAGTCCATTAGGCCTTCTATGACATTATGATATCTTGCCTTTTTGACTAGACAAACTTGCTAGACAGTTCCTAAACAGTTGAAGCTTGCATGACAAGTTCTGTTTTCTGGTTTGAGCGTTGTGAGACATACAATTTGTGCAATCTACAGATTTTTTCTGCATACCCGGAATAATATCTTCTTTGCAACAAAAAGGTGTGCAATCCATAGTAGGTATTTGACACATACCTTGTCAAAACATGGACTGTCCTTTGCGCCAAAAACTCCCTAATATAGTATCATACACTTCCATTCTATCAGCGTACCAATTTTAGATATCTCCAGTCCTGTTTCCCTCATCAGAATACTTATGATCTAACCATGAATTTCCAAGTGTGTCCACCTTCTGTTGTACAAGGTCCTTTATGACAACAAGTCCAAGTCACCTTGTCACCTTCGCACATCATAAAGATGACAAGCACATGATCCAAACAATGCCCCATAAATTATGGACCCAACACACCTCCACAAGACACTGCTGTAATACAGTTTGCACTGTTAGATAGGGCACGTATTGCAGCCCCAGTTTCATCACACAGTCAGCAAACAAACCCTTCTACGGTTGTGGTTTACCTAGGAGGGGTTCCTTCAATGCCATATTGCCTTCTTAGGTCGTTGTCCACTCTTTGACAACCCTCTAATTTGACCGAGCTGTGTGCTATGCCCTGTGGCCTAGCACCACAACTTCAAATCATGCCCAAGCCTGCTCAGAGAAGGCGACTTCCTTCTGTTGTCCTTTAGGACCTTCAAACAATATTTAAACCCTTAAATATGCCCAGACATTGCTTCAGATCTAGTGGCTATCCTCCTGTGACAGAGCAATCTTATTCCTTGGCTTCCACATGTTGCTAGATAACTGATGCAAATCTGACCCTAAAATAGGATCCAACATACATCAAGATGCACCCAAAATGCATACTTCAGCTCCCTTTTTTAGGGTTTTCTCCACGCTGCAAATCTGGATTGGTTAGGGCACGAACCATAGTCCCTAACACCCTTTAATTTTGGCCCATAAATGCTCCTTAGAGCTGCGTCTATCTCTTCCTTGAAGGTCATGACACTTAGCTGTAGGTCTGAGCTATTTCTAGTCCTTAAGCAGTCCTTGAACTTCCTTAATCTCTGTGGCAGGCTTCAGTGAAACCTCACAGGCCTTCGACACTCTTGTTTATAGACAAACCACCCATCAAATAGTCCATAGAGACGTCTTTCCTACCTCGACCCTCTGAAAATTCCATCGGCCCTCCTAAATTGACCCTAAAACAATCATCTATGCCTCCCTGTTCTTGAACTTCATTTGTTGCGGCTAAGACAGAGACTTAGTCTCTCCTCCATGAGCTATTCACTTGTGATTATGTTGCACAATGGATCAATAGATTGGATATTTGAAATTCAACACAAATTGGGCATTGTCTTCCCCATAAAGCTCTGATACCATGTTAATTTCTGAACATGTTCTATGCCATTTCAGATTAGGGCACACAATACTGAAGGAGATAGAACATATTAATAGATCGATGGAAGATAGGCCAAAAAAGAGATAATGAATGGTGGCGTTACGGCGATCAACAGGATGCCTCTACCAGCAAAGTCTCCAATAGGTCATTCAACCAAGCATGTCACACATAACCACAAAACAACCCAAACAAAGAACACTCCATAAATATGCAACACCAAGAATACAACTCCATCGCTATCAAGAGAGAAGAAAATCCTCCACACAATGTGTGTCTAATGAACTCCAAGTCTCTCCATTATATAGGCATCTTTGGGGGTGTGTGACACGCCCTTTAAGACATTTAAGTCTATATTATATTCAAGGCCAACCTAGCACATAAGTGGAATAAATTCAAAGTCCCTCTTAATTAGGGACCTCCAACAATAGTGGTGAGACACCTAGTTGCTCATGAAGAATTCCTGTCCTTGATGTCATGGATTTCGATATTGAGGAATCTCCAACCTTTTAGCTTTATAGGGCACAGATCATCCATCACTTTCGTCCTGAGTCATGTCAGCTATCAGAAAGTGATTCATCAGACTTCCTTATCTGGTCCACTATTATGCCATGCTACTTTCCTTGGAGTACTCCACCAAGGGTCGAGCCCTCCAATCTAGATCCAAACTCATTAGAGACAACGTGGCTGGTCTGCATGAAAGTGCATCAGCTACCACGTTGTTCTTCCCCTTGACATACTCAATGTCAAAGTCATAAGCTGGATCTTGCTGATCCACTTCTGCTGCCTCTCCTGTAGCTGTTTCTACTCCAAAAATAACTTGAGGCTGTTGTGATCAGTCCTCACCCTGAACCTGTTACCCACTAAGTACTGCCGGAATTTGGCCAATGCATGCATAATGGCCAGCATCTCCTTGTCGTATATAGGATACAACCGCTCATGAGGAAGGAGCTTCCAGCTCTCATAAGCTATAGGGTGGCCTCCCTGCATCAAAACTGCGTCGATCCCCTCTCCCGATGCATCACACTCTAAAACAAAAGGCTGCGTAAAATCTGGCAACACAAGCACTGGGCAGCTGCTCATAACCTCCTTGAGCCTGTCAAAGGCCCGCTGCACTATATCTGTCCAACTGAATGCCCCCTTCTTCATCAAATATGTAAGGGGCGCAGCAAGCTGAGAGAAACTCTTGATGAACTTCCTGTAATAAGTGCAGATACCAACAAATCCTCGAAGTTCCGTCACGTTTCTCGGCTCTGGCCAATCTCTGATGCCCCTGATCTTTTCCTCGTGGACCCTCACATCGTCCACTCCTATGATGTGACCCAAATACAACATCTCCGTCAACCCAAACTCACACTTGGAGAGCTTAGCATAGAACTGTTGCTCCTCCAAGATATGCAGCACTGCCTCTATATGCTGGAGATGCTCCTCCCAAGTCCTGCTATATATCAGTATATCATCGAAAAAGACCAACATAAACTTCCTAAGATGACTGTGGAAGATATGGTTCATGCATTACTGGAAAGTAGTTGGGGCATTGGTTAGCCCGAAAGGCATAACCAAGAACTCAAAGTGGCCATAATGGCACCTGAAAGCGATCTTGGGAATGTCCTGTTCTCTCACGCGAATTTGGTGGTACCCGAATCTCAAGTTGATCTTTGAGAAGAACTGTGCTCCTCTCAACTCATCCATCAGCTCATCTATCTGCAGTATGGGGTACCTGTTCTTCATGGTCTTCTTATTCAGGGCCCTGTAATCAATGCACATTCTCAATGTGTCATCCTTCTTCTTCACCAACACCACCGAAGAAGCAAAAGGACTAGTGCTAGGCCGAATATGTCCAAGAGCCAACAACTTCTAGATGGCCCGCTCAATCTCATCCCGATAGGCTTTGGGGTGCCTATAGGGTGTGGTAATAACGGCCTGGATGCCCTGCTTTAGCTCAATAGTGTGCTCAAACCTCTGATCTGGTGGCTGTCCCGGCGGTATCTCCCCAAACACCGTATCATATCTGTCAAGGATGGCCCGTATATCTAGATGAACTGTCTGCTCGGTAGTCCCTGTCTCTGATGCCCGCAACTCAACCGCCCACTCTATGTCTCCCTTCCGGAAGTCTAACTCCATCCGGTGAGCTGAAACAGTTTGGGGTGGGTAAGTGTGCATCCCACGTATCTCTGATGCTTCCCGGTTTTCTTATAATCCCACTCCATCTCCAAGGCCTCCCAATCTGTGGTGACCTTCCCCAAAGTAATCAACCATTGAACACTGAGAATCCATCGAAGCTTTCTGTCGGTATGCCTCTCCGCTCAACCATCTGTGCATCGATGAAGTTGTGGTTTGCCCCACTGTCTACCAAAACCGAAACTCGCTGCCCCCGTACTATCCCTCGGACACGCAGCGTCAAATACTTGGGTACTCCTCGCAATGCTGCAAGGGTTCCCCCTGTGGGTGCAAAAGATGCACCTCCTGCTCCTGGAGGTGGAGGTGGAAAATGGTCTTGCACTGTCTGACTATCTCTTGCCTCTCCATCCTCATACTCATCCTCTTCCCCGCTGCTCTCAGAGAAGATCTCGATTAAATGTGCTTTGCCCGCAGCACATCTGTGTCCTGGTGCCCACGACTCCTGACAGGTAAAGCACAACCTCTTCTTCTTCAACTCCCTCCTGGCATCATCATCTAGCTATACCCTACCCTGATTCCCCTTTGGAGGCGGAATCCTCACATCCTTTCCCTTTGGTTGGAAAGCCTGTCTCTGGGGGTAAGGTGTCCTAGTCTTGGGTAAGGCATCCTGCAAATCACGGGTCCTGCCAATGGCATCCTGGAGTGTGGCTGGTCTAGTGGATCTGATTAGACCCCAAAGTGGCTCTGCTAACCCCTCAACAAACATGTAGATCATCTGTGCTGCGGATAGATCTGGCACCATCACTGAAACCCTCAAGAAATCTGCAATATACATCTCCGGGCTCCCAGTCTATTTGAGCCTAGTCAACTCAACAAAATGCTCCTCCAGATCCCTCCGGTCAAATCTCTCTATCAGTCTCTGGGTGAACTCGACATATGTGGTCACTGTCGAATGCCCGAGTGTCACCATCCAATGGAACCACCAGTCCTGGGCCTCACCATCCAAATGCAGCATAGCCACCTTGATGGCCTCCAACTCTGCCATTTGGTTAAGCTGGAAATATATATCCAGCTTCTCCACCCAAGACTTTTTCGAACTGTTTGATGAGCCATCAAACGTTGGCAAATGGAATCGGCTCGCTGTATGTTGTGTGTCCCCATCATGATAATGCCGGTGCTCTCTGTGATGATCACCGGGTCTGTTGTCCCGCTAGAGCTGAACAAAATGTCTAAATGAAAGGGCATCCCTGAACTCCTGCCCATATGCCTGGTACTTAGCAAAATAGTCACCCATGTGACCAGGCTTTGGCTCATGCTTTACTCCTGCCCCTGTGTCTGCACCCAGAAAGGTGGGCATAGTGGAACGTGTGGGTGCATGTGATGCCTGGTGTGGAGTGGCATCCCTCTCCGGAAAATGATGGGATGTGCCTGACCCCTCGCCAACATGGAAACCCCTTGGGGTTTCACGCTGTCTAGCCTCCACAACAGTGAATCTCTGACCCATCACCCCAATCTGTCTCGCCAGATCCTGCACTGATTTGAGGAGTGCCTCCCCAAACTGTTTTGCCTCACTATCATCTACCATTGGCTTTTTTTGTTCTGCGTCCACCACCCTAGCACAGTCACCCTCTCTGTAGGTGTTCTCCAACCTATGCTCAATATCTTTGTAGTTCCTACCTCTGTAGCAGATGTAGGGTTTCTGCCCCGGTGTCATAGACAACTAGCTCCACAGGCTGAGCTAGATCTATGGTCTGATACCACTGTAATATCCCATTTCAGAGATATCTCTAAAACACAAGAAAATTCCAACCAGAGATGGACTGGGAGGGAATTTACCAGATATTTCACCTCTGAAAAGAGGGTGAGATCTGGAGGCTATCTGGCCCTTTCCAGACTCTGTCTAAGAGTATGGGGAAAACACACCAAGTGGTATAGTACTGGAATGCTCAAGGAGAAAAATAACTGTAGTGCAAGCATACAATAGCATATATATATAGAACATGAACAGATACTCAAGAAATGCAAAGAGAATGCTGAGCCATTTTATTATGCTGAGAAATATAAGTGAGTACAATAGGTGATTAGAGTGATGGCACCTAGACTTGCTCAAGGCAAGCGAAGAAATACTCTCAGAATGCTGATGGAATGGCTGCTCTCTGATCTGCGTCCTAGTTGCTAGAAACCTGCCTTGTAGTTGCTATTGCTGGAACAAGATGAGTATTTGGGGCTACTCCCCTACTCGGAATAAGTTGAAACTTTGGAATTAGCCTCTACTCACCAAACCCAGAAAAACCCAGAGAGCATTTCTGGAATGATCGACCCCCGAAAATCACCCCCTTGAGGATATACGCTATCCTCCAAGGCTCTGTGTTGAGGCTGAATGGAAACCACCAAAAAACGGCCACAAAATCTGCCAAAATCCTCCCACATGCAAGGGCTAGCACCTTGCTCAATCTCCAAGCTCAAAAACTCCGAAAGAAACCCAATTCGGAGCTCCCTAGAAATGGACTGCATCCTCCCTCTCAGGACTACACAGTCTATGGATGCACTGCTCCTCCGGAAAAGCCAAACTCCAATCCTCTTGCAAAATACTGATGGGACAACCTCACCTGAGCAGGCACTCGAAGTACCCCGGGGCTAAGGACGAGATCTCCGAACGGAGACACTCGGTGCACTAAACAGTGCTGCAGACTAGCTAAACAACCAGCGTGCTCAAGAAGTCTAAATGACTAGCTTAATATCATAAACATCGAATGACCAAAATGAGGAGGCTCTCCCTCTATATAGCGTTAGCCTCTCTCAAACCCTAAGGCTCACCTCCTCCAACGTAGCCTCCCTTTTCCACGTGCTCCATCTTGGCCTGCACAGTCCCTCCATGTGGTCTACGTGGGCCCCTCTCTACGTGGTCTCTTGGCCCCCTTGGCTCACTTAAGTTACAACGTGTGTCTACTAGGGAGTGCAATTTTTATTTTTTGAGTGAGTTATGTCCCCCTCTACTCACTTTTATTTATAATCTAACTACATAAGGCAAAATTGACCAAAATAGAATATTCCAATTAGCCATTGCTAATTGGGAATATTACATTTATACTTCATTGTTCCTTCACTGAGTCCCTTCTTCTTTGATGATTGTAATAGAGATCGAGCCCATCACTTTTCTCTATCCGAAAGATATTTGAGTTGTTGTTGACTATGATCTAATCCCCAAGTGCCACTTAATATGCCCTTCTTTGACTGCCACCTTAGCTCTGATACCATGTTGAGAATCTTGTAGGGCTGTAGTCTAATAAAATTCTCTTCATGCTAATTTCTTGTGATCTTGTTTATGTATATTCTTCTTTAATCTTTCATCAAGTCAATTATCAAATTACTCAATCAAATGTATAGAGACAGAATTATTTTTCACTTGTAACTGAATTTCTTGACAATTAGTTAACTAATCTATCTTCAGTTCACTTTTTATCTATCTTTAGTATCAACTAACTTATATAGCTCTTTGTAGACGCAATTTCAAAGGACCTTGGAACATATTATCAAATGGACAAAAGAAATTGGATGAAATTGAAAAATAGGTGTAGTTTGTATATTTGATTATTCATCGTGATATGTGAAAAATGTATAAGTGGTAACTTTTTCTCAATTAAATTTATATGACTTGTAAATTGGTTATGTGTAGAACACTAAAAGAATACAGAGATGGGGTTGAGGAATTCTTAAAGTTTGTCGAGGAGAAATCAAGGAATAAGATGTCCACAAAATGTCCATGTAATAAATGTGGCATAGTGAAAGTACAAACATTTGATAAAGTACGAGAGCACTTGATTTGTGATGGTATAATCGAACAATATAGCATTTGGTATTTCCATGGAGAGAGCATTCCCATTCAGCTATCTTGAATTTTTTTTGAATTGATCTAGTTTCACTCTTATATGTTTTACAATAAAGATATCACTTATTTTTATATGTGCAAACTTCAATTTTTTTTCTTTGTCTCCTTTAGATTCCATCTATTATTGGCAAGGACAGGCAACATTTTGAAAATGAGCCACATGAAGTTCTCTAGCATATTTCATCTCAACTGGTAAGCCATTTCATATTAGTCAAGGGTCCTATTTGACTAGGTTGACCAAATGCTATTGATTCTAATTTTCATAAAAACCATAAAATTATTAACATAAATTTTGATTTTCTTATTAATAGGGTTATGAACATGTTGTGGAACATGATTATGATAATCAAGGTGATGAGCATGAAACATTGTTTAGGAATGATAGTGAACCTCTAATTGATGATGATGATGATGATGCAACCATTGTCGGTGATCAAATGCTTGAAATAGTGAATGATGCCAATCGATGTCTTAATCAAAACATCAATGAGAGTTGTGATAATGAGGGGTTGGCATCAACAAATGTACTAAATGAAGTTAATGAATATAAGAAGCTTATCGAAGATGCCAAGAGGCCATTGTACCCAGGTTGTGTTGACTTCACAAAATTGTCAGCCACTGTAGAATTCTACAATTTGAAAGTGAAGAGTGGATGGTCTGATACAAGTTTTGACCAAATGTTAAAATTGCAAAAAAAGGTGCTTCCTAAAGATAACACATTTCCAGATTCTGCATATGCTGCAAAAAAGATGATAAAATCATTGGGGTTAAACTATGATATGATACACGCATGTCCAAATGATTGCATTTTATATCGAGGAAGTTATGAAAGTAAAGATCAATGCCCAACATGTGGAAAATATCGATGGAAGGTGGATGCTCAATCTCAAAAGGTGCGGAAAGGTGTTCCAGCCAAGGTGTTAAGATATTTTCCCATAGCACCAAGGCTAAAAAGAATGTATAGGTATGATCTTGAACACTATAATTTTATTCAAGTTTTCCCCTTCTTGTATTATCTTTACCATTTGTCATAGTGTTATTATATGATAATACTTTATATAAATGATTTTTTTTTTTTTTTCATTATAGCTCTACAGATATGTCACAAAAAATGAGGTGGCATCATGAGAATGCAAGCAATGATGGTCAAATGCGCCACCCTGTTGATAGCCCAGCATGGAAAACTATTGATGACAAATGGCCTAGTTTTTCTAGCGAACCTCGCAATGTACGACTTGCAATGGCAGTAGATGGATTTAATCCTTTTGGAGACTTGAGCAGCACATACAGTGTTTGGCATGTAGTGTTAGTTACATACAACCTTCCACCATGGTTGTGCACAAAAAGGAATTTTTGTATGCTAACATTGTTAATACCCGGTCCCAAGCAACCAGGAAATGACATTGATGTGTATTTGGAACCCTTGGTAGATGAACTAAAGGAATTATGGGACCAAGGGGTATGGACATATGATGCTTATAGTAAGACATCATTTAACATGAAGGAAATTCTTATGTGGGTGATCCATGATTTTCCTACTTATGGGAATATGGATGGTTGCACAACAAAAGGCTATAATGCATGTCCCATATGTGGGAGGAACACAGAATCAGAGTACCTCAGTTGTAGCAGGAAATGTGTGTACATGGGACATAGGAGATTTCTTCCTCAACGTCATAAGTTTCGCTCACAAAAGGCACCATTTAATGGGAAGGAGGAGCATCGTTATGCCCCTCCAATTGTAAAAGTGTCAGATATTTTTAAGGAAACAAAGGGAAAGGAAGCAATATGGGGGAAGATTGAATCAAATAAAAGGAAAAGAAATCGTAAAATAGGTGAAAAAATTGATGTTGTGGTGTGGAAGAAACAATCAATTCTATTCAATCTACCATATTGGGAGGTATGTAGACCCATGATCAACCATGCCTAATTATTGGACACAACTTGCTTAGTTGACCTCATTGTGATTAGATGTCTTGGTTGAATTGACTATTTATCTTTTTGTCCATATTAAATATTTTTCTAATATTCTTGATGTGTTGGAATGCAAAAACTCCTAATACGCCACAATTTAGATGTAATGCATGTGGAGAAGAATGTGTGTGAAAGCATTTTTGGAACCCTTCTGGATATAAAAGGGAAGTCCAAAGATGGGAAAAAATCACGTGATGACTTGAAAAAAATGGGCTTGAGGAAATCACTATGGCCAGAAGTTAAAGGACAGAAAATATTCCTTCCACCTGCACCACATACTCTTTCAAAGAAAGAGAAACAGACCCTATGTCATGTTCTTTTCATGTTAAAGGTGCCAGACGGTTACAACTCTAATCCAAAAAATCATATATCTATGGAAGAGCTTAAGTTCCATGGTATGAAAGCACATGATTTCCATGTTCTAATGCAACAACTCCTCCTAGTGGCTTTGCGTCATGTGTTACCAATTGTTGTCTGAAAGACGCTTTGCAAGCTTTGTTACTTTTATAGGCAAATCTGTGCAAAATCAGTTTCAGTAGAGAGTCTTGATAAGCTGGAAAATGATATTGTGGAGACATTGTGCTTTCTTGAAAATTAATTCACTCCTTCATTCTTTGATATAATGTTGCATTTGAATGTACATTTGGTACGTGAGCTTCGATATTGTGGCCCAGTTGCATATAGATGGATGTATCCCTTTGAGAGGTACGTGAAACTTTACTTTTTATCAAGCACAACAAATATTTTTTTTGAAATATTTTGACATTACTTAATTTTTTTGTTTGTTAATTTTGTAGGAACATGAAAGTATATAAGAGTTATGTTAAGAACAAAAATAGGCCTGAAGGATGCATTGCTGAAAGCTATACTGTGGAGGAATCAATAAAGTTTTGTGGAGGATACTTGAAAGGTATGGAAGATATTGGATCCACACATGGTCGAAATGAAGTGTGGGATGAGGAAGTTGAAGAAGTTATCCTTGATGGAAAGCCATTATCTGCTCCAATTCCTTCAGAATTGGATGGCATTAGTTGGGAACAAGCCCATAGGTGGGTTCTATTTCACACAAATGAAGTTGATCCATGGATAGAGTAAGTTACATATTTGGCCTATAATTTTTTTGTTTGTTTGTTTAAGGTTGTTTAAGGTTTAAGATATTTGACCTTTAATTTTTTTTTATTCATATTTAATCAAAACACATTAACCACCATATCTATTGTCCATAATTGTTGAATTAGGATGCACAAAATGGATATTGCCAACTCAATTACCCAAATGAAAAAAGATGAAGCTCTATTGCAGAAAATCCACACCCATAAATTTACTAGCTGGTTAAAACAACAGGTAAGTACATTATTTATATTATAAGTGTACTTAAAAATCATTACATGGGAATATTATCATGCAGGAAATTAAATATTTTTTTTAGAGGTTGAATGTATGAATTCTAACTACATTTAAAAATCTAAAACTATACAGGTGGAGGGAGATGGAAATGTGTCTGATACACTTAAATGGCTAGCGCGTGGTCCCAAGAAATTCGTGAATAAGTACAAGGGATACCTAACCAATGGTTATAGATTCCATACAAAAAGCATGGAGAATGAGAGAACCACCCAAAATAGTGGCGTGTGTATGGAAGCTCAAACAATGATGAGGTCAAGTTCCAAAGATGCAAACCCTATACTTCAAACCACAACATTTTATGAAGTGGTAGAAGAAATAATTACATTGGACTATTTTTGTATGGAGTACACATTGTTCAAATGTAATTGGATTGATGTATACAATAAGAGAGGGATCAAAACTGATGATTTGGGTTTTACAATGGTGAATATGAAGAAATTTTTAAGCCAAAATCATTGGCAAGATGATCCATTTATTCTAGCATCGCAAGCTAAACAAGTATTCTATGTACAATATCCAGTTGAGACTGACTGGTATGTAGTGTTAACATGTCCTCCAAAAGGATTGAGAAATAATGCATCATATGAACCCGAGTATGCAGATTTGTCACATGTTGTGGACTTTCAAGAAAAAAAATGTGTAAGTGAAGAAGATATAGCTGATGTCGATGTCAACGTTGACGTGAACGTGGATTATGTCCATTCAGATTGTGAAGGAATATGGTTGAACCTTAAGAAATAAAACATATTGATTTTTCTATTTTGTTTCAAGAACTCCAAAATTGATATTTGGTTATGAAGAGAGATTCCTTTGTTTCTTATCTATAAAATGTTTTAGGCCCATTTAGTAGATATATTTTTAGTCCCTGCCAATGATAGTGACTATTGTTTTCGGATTGCACCATTAATCTTGTCCATACAAAAAATTGAACACATAAAAATTTGATATGTGCGAAGTTTCTGCAATTTTTATATTTTTTAAGATTGAAATGAGAATTTTATATATTATTATTGGATCATAGCTCTAGAAATTACTCATTTAAAAGAACCCAGAAAATACAAATTTCTTGGGCACATGCCATTTTTTAGCCTTCTTCTGCGATTGTTGGTTTCAAAACGAACTATTCAGTTGTGGGTTGCAAAAAAAACTATGAAGATAGAGGAGTGAAATTATTGGGAGGGAAAAAAAGGAGCATAAAGAATCTGAGCATATTACTGGACGGTCAATTGGAGGATTCCTTAGCTTAAGCACAGTTAAGCTAATCATTCTGCATTTTCCTCCATGCAGGTCAGCAAAAACCAGGATGAACATTTACAAAAATGTAAGTGCCATTCTCACATCTCAGTTTCTTTGCCAACAGTGTTGTAGGATAATATCTACCTTTAATCTTAATATTTCTTGTTTTATTTCCTAAAGGTTCTAGCTTTAAGAGACTGTATAAGCTAATAATTCTACATTTTCCTCCTAGTCCTTGAGATAATACTAACTGGTATTCCATCTCCATTCTTGGTGTTTACTGGTGCTTTAAAATATTACATTGACATTCTGATATACTGGGGATTTACAATTGTAATTCAGATCTTCTTGTGATTCTTTATGTATTTTCCATCCGTGCAGTGATTGTTTTTCTCCAAATGATAAATTGCTTCTTCCAACAGTTAAAAAAAAAATATGACTGTAAACTTGCCATTCAAGTATAATTATTTATTTCCTTGGAAACTATGTAGGTGCTTGATAAGGATGGTGACTTTCTTTAAAAAGGTAACCTGGAAAGTGGTGCAAGATGGTCAGTGGAATTGGGTCGTCAAACTATGGGGTGCCCTATCATAGTGGAGAACATGAGTCAGCCCCAAGAATCACTTATAGAGGTCAGTTAAATTGTTAGATTAACAGGGTTTTTATATGCACTCAATAATTCAATTTTGTTATTTTGAGACATGGTTTAAAGTTGTCATGCTATCTTCTGTTGGTTTTCACCAATTTTGTAGATGCTATGTGAGAAGCGGGGGCTCTTCCTTGAAATGGATGACATCATTTGAGGCTTGGGGTTTATTATTTTAAAGGGAGTCATGGAAGCTCACAGTGACAAGATCTGGGATCGCTTTGTTGTTGAGGTAATGCCATAGTTGCAAAGACCTTTCATTCCATGTAAAGATTCCTCTTTTGTTTGTGTTTGGTTGCTTGAACAGACCATAGACTTCAAGAATTGGCATTGTGATTTATAATGAGAACAGAGTATGCAATTTATTTGAAGGCTGCGTGTGTTTCTAGAGACCAAACAAATTGCATGGTTGATGCTTAATAACTATCACTTGGAGATTGTTCTTGGGAATTTGATTGTGTAGGGTTGTATACCATAATATATTCTAGCTATAAACCTCTATATTACACCATATGTGCTCTATGTTCTGGCATTTAAAATTCTGAAGGCACCATAGCCTGATTTGTCATGTTGTGAAATTTGGCAGTTTCACAATATTTTTGCACAGTACTGGCTTCCTGGATTGGAAGTGAAACTATAACGATGTAAAAATATCAATAATGTTCTAATAACTGCACAGAAATTTGAAAATCACAATTTTGATCTTTAGTGAGCCCTGGACATGCATGCTATTAAAGACTACTTGCACTTAGCAAGAGACAGGTAAATCAGTGAAACTGTTTTGGTAGACTTAGTACTCTCACTTGAATTTGTACATTAGAATTATGGAACTGTAGGAAGATGCACAGGGAGAAGTACTGTAGCACTGTATTTTATGACTTTTCCATAGGTACACCGTACATCTGTAGGAGGCTGTGTGAAATCAGGTCAGGCTGTAAGTTGTAACACAGATTTGAACCTGAGAAATGCAAATTTGCCACTTGGCATGCAATTTTGACACCTTGGGGTGCATTCTAAGTATGGAATATGATTTTCCATGGCATATAGGATAGCCCCTTTTCCTTATCATCCATCAGGTTTTCTATTTATGTACATGGCATGCAGTTTTTAATGTAAGTGGACATTTTGGCACTATGAAAATAATAGTTGGTTCTTACACTGTCAACTTCATAGGAAAGAATTCAGATTCTTTCAAACTCAATGTAAGCAGCTATTCCGAGATCCTCGAATGTACTATTTCACTGTGTATACATATTACTGTTTTGACCTTATTTTGTGCTTTGATTGTAAATACTTCACTGTACATGTCTCTGACTTCTGAGACCCTATGTGATACCATCAAACTGAAATGGCATACTTCTCATCAAGCTGTGATGGCACCGAACCAATGAGACCTTTCTCACTGTGGTAGCACGAAACAATGATAGATTTTTCACTGTGGTAGTTCCAAATTGTAGTGTCATACTTATCATGTGATTGATTATACCGAGACTGTTGTTGACCTGTGATTATAACACTGAAGATCTTCACTGTAATACAGATTATACTGATATCTTTTTGTCACACCGAGCCTTAACTGTAAATACACCTTTATAACTCATTCTCCTCACTGCTGTGTTATCGAAATAATCTTATAAGAGTAGTAATAAATTGAGGCAGAGGTAATTTCAACACTGTGATGTCATTGAGACTGAGATGTTACCGAGATCCTTCTTTTCATAGTGACAGAGATTGACCTTTCTTGTGAACTTGCACCTAGCTTAATTATGGGACTATCTTACTATGATTTGAGCCCTTTTGACATAGGTCTTTTTAGAATGTTTTGAGTCCTTTCAACCTACCTTTGATCATAACCATAGCTCTGAAAACATGTTGAGAATTTGTAGAGCTTGTGTTTAATACAAAATTCTCTTCTTAATAACTACTTGTGAGCTTGCTTATGTGTTCTTCTTTAACTTAGTTACTCCATCATCAAGTTAGTTATCAAAGTACTTAGTCAAAATGTTGAAATAGAATTATTTACACTCGTAACTGAATATCTTATAATGTAGTTAGGAAGGTAAATCTCTGATTTACCTTCCTCACTTACAACTCCTTTAAGGTCGGCACGTCTTATTACAATATTGTCTTGACGTTGGCAAATTCCTTCAATAGATATATCTGCACTGTATACGTTTGCATCTAGCTTCCGCAGATTATATTCCTGTACCTTTCAATTTACATCAGACTTCCATTTTAGATCCGCATTTGGTTACCCTTCTTTCCATGCTGTTTGCTTCAGACTTTACCTTGATATATCCGCACTGACTCAGACCCAAAATCCACAAATCTGTTCTTCTCTTTTAATGCTGTATACTTTACCTTAATACTTGCTCCTTTTTCCACGATGTATTAACCTGAGTGTAATCCGCAAAACTTGTTCCTTTTGCACGTTATATAACCTCAGTATCATCTGCAGATATGTTCTCTTAACCGCAGCATATGTAGGGTATATATAGTAGTTCTAGCCAAGTAATTAAGTCGACCTTATAGCCATTAAGTAGGCCGACTTTAACACTTGTTTGTAGGCCGACTTCATAGGCATATCTTCAACGTTTGTAAGCCATTCTTCTGCAACATCCTAGAGGGTGTTCTTCATGCCTTTTACATGACTCTTAATTACACTAATGTACCTAATAGATATCAAGAAGAAGTCTATAGACCTATACTAAGAATCTTGCTCATGGAACCCATGAAGCAAGTAAACCAAAAATTCATTTTATTATTATTGACTTCATCTTTACAAAAGTACATAACTAGCAATTTCTCCTTAAAAGGAGCAAAAGGACACCGAAGGAATTAAACCACTGCTTAATACTTCGGCAAATATCACCAGCGAACAAAATCAGTGTTACACCAGCCTCTGTAAGCATTGGTTGCGAACGAACTCAGCGTTACACCAGCCTCTGTAAGCATTGGTTGTTGGGTCTAATCAGGTTTAAGATATTCTAAAAAGTCTAATTAAGGGCAAACCGAAAGGAAAATGTTCATTGCACGATGGCATTCTGGAAATTTGAGAATGAGATCCACTTGATCTTTAAGACAAATTGAAAGTGTTAGGGGGATAAAAGGAAAACAATGGAGATAATAAAGGAAAATTAATGACATACATAATTCTCACATCAAGCTCTCCTACTTTTGACTAGGACAATGAAATGGAATCACTTTTCAAAACTGGAACGCTAAAATGCAGCTAATTGGGTCCTTTCCATGGTCAACCTTTGCCCTACAAAAATGCTCTGTTTAAAATGTTTTACTTAGAAACATTTAAACAATTTTTTTTTCGGCCAGGAACTGTCCGTTGTTACCATGGATTAAGACTGTTGGGAAGTTAAATTGGTTGGCACTACTGTATGCTATTACTGTAATTTAAAATTAAGGACAAGAACAGAACATCGTCATTATTTTCAACGATTAAAGTTAAAATCCCTTTTCGTTCCCAATAATATCTTTAAGTTTCTGAGGATAGGTGGCTTCTGGTGCAAGCTGCACTGATTTCTCAATATTTTCAAGTTCCTCTACCAATGGATAAGTCTTGTCAATATCTCCATTCTCTGCTGCCATGCCCGTTTTGGCTATCTTCATAATGTGTCTACAATCATCAATTCACTTTCCCACACATTCAATATTAATTCATTAGATTGTTGTTTAAGATGAGGCTTCTAATTTGTGTCGATCTGTGAAGTGCCCAATAAAATAAGAATGAGAAATGCTTTCCCTCATTTTACATTTAGACTTGATTATGAAACTAAAGACATTACAGAACTAAAATTCATTTCCCAACAGAGTTCTACGATACACATTAGCTATTTACTGATAAAATTATGAAGACTTGTAATATCTCACCTTTTGGAAAGGGAAAGGTCCTATTGAAGTAGACATATTTTTAGTCTCTGAGTTTTTCACTGCATCACATTCACTCAAATTAGCAATGACAGATTACGAAACTAAAGACATTGTAGAGCTAAAATTCATGTTCCAACAGGTTTCTACTATGCTTGGGTGTTAGATATTTAGTGATCAAATAATTAAGACTTGTAATAGCTCACCTTGTGGAAAGGTAAAGGTTCTATTGAAGTAGAAACATTTTTAGTCTCTGATTTTTTCAGTGCATCACTTTCACTCAAATTAGCAATGACAAATTTGTCAAACTTCTTAGAATCTGTCAATAATGAAACATTCAGATCCTGGACATTTTCAAGAGTAAAAATATCAGTGCGAAGTGATTTCCTAATTTGTGATCCACTATTATGATAGTGAGTGGCTTGTTCACATGCCTTTTCAACTTGTAAGTTGGCAAGAAGAAAAACATGCAATGTCTGTGTTGCCACTTCCTCATAACCTGGGTAATTAGAAGTACATGTTATTACACAGAATGCACTTCCAACAGACAAATGTTTTTCAAGTGATGTTTTTCATTTGTGTGGAGAAGAATGGCCACCTTCTTTTAATTCACGTGCTTGTATTGCAGATAACGCTTTTTTTTGTGCACAATTAGCTTTACTTGGCTCAGTAATGTCTTTATTGTATAATACAGTACTCACTGAAGTTGTCCCGAGGGAAACAATGTAGCCTTGAAATATCCTCTAGTTCTTGAACTTCAGAGGCCATAAATCGAGTTGTTACACTGCCCATGTAAATTATCTCAGCTTTCTCCATATAAGAAGCTAGTTTATGGTTACATGTATGTGCCATATTTTCACTAGTCCATGGTAACATAGAAGACTCCTCTTCTCTCTGACTCAAGGTTGTTGATGACAACTTTGTAACACTTACCTGGGCATACTTAGGAGTTTTTTTTTTCCGAACACACTCATTATCGTTCACCATTTCCACATCTCTGACTGCAAACTCCTCTTCCATGACATTTTTATAAACAGATCTTGAATCTTTCAACAACTAATTATTTTCATTGTGCCTGTTAACTAGAATTTTGGTCAGAGATTTTCATTTGGTAAGCACATGAGCAGTCTAAATTGAGAGTTTAGAAGCATTTGCACAGATTCTGGAGTTGTTGCTTCTGACCATACATTTAAAGGTCTCAAATTTCTTGATTTATATGTATTTGCACCCATTTAAAGGTCTCAAATTGCTTGATTTAAAGGTCTCCTCCTCATACGATGTACTATTTTGAATATTCTATTCTTTTCATATCAAACATTATAAAGCCTCTTGCACACTGTTCTCATCTCTTTTATTTGAACATAATTCCAATAATCATTGCATTCATGAAGAAATGATATATTCATGTGAAACCTTGTCCAGCTGCTTCTCTTGGCTAATGCCATCACCTACATCCCATAGAGAATCCGACAATTGAATGTCTACTTGACCAAAGGCATTGCTTACTTCCTGCTGAGATTGAACAAGAGAATCAAAATCTCTCCTTCCAGGGGTCATTACTCTATGCTTTGAACTTGAAGTTTGCCTCTTTTCCCTTCTCTTCTATCTCGAGACTCCAAAAACTTGCTGCAGCCCATCCTTTCTGTCTCCTCTGCCCACTGAAATTTCAAAAGCACTTCATCCTCGCCCTTATATGCTCCTTCAGTTTGAAATCCAAAATCATCATTTCCACTATTCTTGTTTTCCGTATTTACTTCTGTTGAATCTGTATTTTGTGCTAAGTTATGAGTATATTGTTTTAAATTATTCACTTCAGAACAGAGACCAATCATAAGAATATTCTTATTTTGTGCAGGCCTGCAATCCATGACTGAGGAGGAATTGACAGCAAACAATAAACCACATTGCTCAGAGGCATTCAACAAAATTGGCAGATCTTTGGTGTTTTTTCTCAAATTCACCCGACTGTTCAGACGCTGGCTGATTCTTCTCACCTGTATTTTCAAACCCATCTCCCAAAATATATATCCATCTAGAAGGTAATGACTCTTTGAGCCCTTTGAAAATACACCACATAGTAATCTCTGCCCAATTGTTTGAGCTGCTTATCAACTCACCAATGTCTGGTCCAAACAAGTTTCCTTCAAGGATCAAATTAATTTCCTCTTTTCAAATAGATTTTAGAAGCATTTGAACAGATTCTGGAGTTGTTGCTTCTGACCATACATTTAAAGGTCTCAAATTGCTTGATTTATATGTATTTGCATCCATTTAAAGGTCTCAAATTGCTTGATTTATATGTATTTGCACCCATTTAAAGGTCTCAAATTACTTGATTTAAAGGTCTCCTCCTCATATGATGTACTATTTTGAATATTCTATTCTTTGCATATCAAACATTATAAAGCCTCTTGCACACTGTTCTCATCTCTTTTATTTGAACATAATTTCGATAATCATTGCATTCATGAAGAAAGGATATATTCATGTGAAACCCTGTCTAGCTGCTTCTCTTGGCTAATGCCATCACCTACATCCCATAGAGAATCCAACAATTGAATGTCGACTTGACCAAAGGCATTGCTTACTTCCTGCTGAGATTGAACAAGAGAATCAAAATCTCTCCTTCCAGGGGTCATTACTCTGTGCTTTGAACTTGAATTTTGCCTCTTTTCCCTTCTCTTCTATCCCGAGACTCCAAAAACTTGCTGCAGCCCATCCTTTCTGTCTCCTCTGCCCACTGAAATTTCAAAAGCACTTCATCCTCGCCCTTATATGCTCCTTCAGTTTGAAATCCAAAATCATCATTTCCACTATTCTTTTTTTCCGTATTTACTTCTGTTGAATCTGTATTTTGTGCTAGGTTATGAGTATATTGTTTTAAATTATTCACTTCAGAACAGAGACCAATCATAAGAATATTCTTATTTTGTGCAGGCCTGCAATCCATGACCGAGGGGGAATTGACAACAAACAATAAACCACATTGCTCAGAGGCATTCAACAAAATTGGCAGATCTTTGGTGGTTTTTCTCAAATTCACCCAACTGTTCAGATGCTGGCTGATTCTTCTTACTTTTATCTTCAAACCCATCTCCCAAAATATATAGCCATCTAGAAGGTAATGACTCTTTGAGCCCTTTGAAAATACACCACATAATAATCTCTGCCCAATTGTTTGAGCTGCTTATCAACTCACCAATGTCTGGTCCAAACAAGTTTCCTTCAAGGATCAAATTAATTTCCTCTTTTCAAATAGAGTTTAGAAGCATTTTCACTGATTCTGGAGTTGTTGCTTCTGACCATACATTTAAAGGTCTCAAATTGCTTGATTTATATGTATTTGCACCCATTTAAAGGTCTCAAATTGCTTGATTTAAAGGTATCCTCCTCATATGATGTACTATTTTGAATATTCTATTCTTTGCATATCAAACATTATAAAGCCTCTTGCACACTGTTCTCATCTCTTTTATTTGAACATAATTCCGATAATCACTGCATTCATGAAGAAAGGATATATTCATGTGAAACCCTGTCCAGCTGCTTCTCTTAGCTAATGCCATCACCTACATCCCATAGAGAATCCGATAATTGAATGTCGACTTGACCAAAGGCATTGCTTACTTCCTGCTGAGATTGAACAAGAGAATCAAAATCTCTCCTTCCAGGGGTCATTACTCTGTGCTTTGAACTTGAAGTTTGCCTCTTTTCCCTTCTCTTCTATCCCGAGACTCCAAAAACTTGTTGTAGCCCATCCTTTCTGTCTCCTCTGCCCACTGAAATTTCAAAAGCACTTCATCCTCGCCCTTATATGCTCCTTCAGTTTGAAATCCAAAATCATCATTTCCACTATTCTTGTTTTCCATATTTACTTCTGTTGAATCTGTATTTTGTGCTAGGTTATGAGTATATTGTTTTAAGTTATTCACTTCAGAACAGAGACCAATCATAAGAATATTCTTATTTTGTGCAGGCCTGCAATCCATGACTGAGGAGGAATTGACAGCAAACAATAAACCACATTGCTCAGAGGCATTCAACAAAATTGGCAGATCTTTGGTGTTTTTTCTCAAATTCACCTGACTGTTTAGACGCTAGTCGATTCTTCTTACCTGTATTTTCAAATCCATCTCCCAAAATATATAGCCATCTAGAAGGTAATGAATCTTTGAGCCCTTTGAAAATACACCACATAATAATCTCTACCCAATTGTTTGAGTTGCTTATCAACTCACCAATGTCTGGTCCAAACAAGTTTCCTTCAAGGATCAAATTAATTTCCTCTTTTCAAATAGAGTTTATAAGAATTTTCACAGATTCTGGAGTTGTTGCTTCTGACCATATCATTTAGCTCGATGCTTTCCATATATTTAACTAAACCTTTCTTGTTTAACAAGACTTTGTCATTTCCATGTTTTAGTGAAACTGTTTATGGTTTGATACTCTCATACAACCTTTATCAAGTTACATGCACCCACATTAGAAAAAACAAGAGAATTTTGCTTGCCATGACTATGTTTCTTTGTCATTGTTGACTTAAGAAAGTCTTTTAGCTAAGAAACTAGTTTCAAGGTTATGGCATAACTTTTCATATAAATTGAACAGAATTTATATCCAAAATGTTAACTTGTAAACTACTTAGCTGGTTTTAGGCTTTCCATTTAAAATCTACTTCAGTTTGAACTTTGAATAAGTTGTTCCATAGACTTGAATATTAAGAGATTTTGGTGTAAGGATTAAAAATTAGCCCATAAGGCCTCTCAGTTATCCATTTATTTTATCTAATATAACATTTACTATTAAATTAGAACCACTCGGCACAAATACGTCATAGATCAAGATCATACTTTGTAGAGTGTCGTAGAATAAAAATAGGAGCAAGGACACTGAGTTCTTTCGGTTTTCTTGGTTCTTATTCCTTTGGTGTATCTTTGCAACTTTAGGGGCAATTGCTAGTTTAAAGTCTAATTCTTTAAAGGGTGCTAGCTCAATGGAAGAGCACCTGCTTTACAAGCAGGAGGTTGGTGGTTCGATTCCATCGTGCCTTGATATTCATATATAGGGAATGACGAAGATCAGTTTTTGGTGACGGATGCTCTTTTGACCATCACTAATGAGCTTATGGTGACATTTTTCGACCCTCACCAAAATATGAAATGGTGACGGTCAACGAACGCCACCATATATACGCATCAATAGTGACGACCATTAAAGGTCCGTCACCATAAATCGTTGTTGTTTATATGAAATGGTGAGGGTCACTGTTTGTCATTATAGTCATTATTCGTGACGTACCTTGATGTCACCAATGCGTTTATGGTGACGGTCAATGAACGTCGCTATATATATGCACCAATAGTGACGGCCATGAAAGGTCCATCACAAAAAATCATTGCTGTTCATATGAAATGGTGACGGTCACTATCCGTCATTATAATTAATATTCGTGACGAACCTTGACTGTCACTACAACACATACTTTCGGCGACGCCACCTTTGGTGACGTTCAGTTTTTTGGTGACAGAGGCTATTGTCCGTCACCATTGCTCATATGAAATGGTGACGGTCAATATCCGTCACTATAAATCATTATTGGTGACGACCTTGTCACCAACACCTATACTGGCTCCCCCACCAACACATTCAATTTTTTATGACTTGGTTGCCATCGTCCATCACCATTGCTCATATGAAATGGTGACGGTCACTATCCATCATTATAAATCATTATTGGTGACAAACCTTGAATGTCACCACAACACCTATATTTTCAGCGATGCCACCTTTGGTGACGTTCAACTTTCGGTGACGAAGGCTCTTTTGACCGTGACCAATGAGCGCTACAGACTCATTTTTGCCCCGGTCCAATGTGCTTTTTTCGTAGTGCAATTGATGTGAGGTTCAAGTTTTGTTCCATTAGAGTGGTTAAGGGATTGCATTCATCCATGCTAAACTTGTTCAAAATATCTCCAATGTACTTCTTTTGAGAAAGAAATATAAATTTAGGATCTTGAGTTACTTGAATACCTAGATAGTAATGAACATAACCCAAATCAGTCATTTCGAAATTCGAAACCTTTCTTCAATTCTTTCTTTATGGATGCAATATAACTCTCATTGTTCCCTATCATCAAAATATCATCTACATACACAAAAATATATACAACTATTTTTCCAACTTTCTTAACAAATAAAGTTGCATCATCAAGATAAAAATGTTTGAAGTCAAGTTTCAGAATATGCTCAGTTAATTTCTCATACCAGGCTTGCATTGCTTTCTTGAGGCCATACAAGGATTTTATAAGTTTGCGTACTTTGTGTCCTCCGACCTTCACAAAAAATCCTTCTGGCTGGGAAATAAAAGCTTTTTCCTTTAGATATCCATTCCAAAAGGCATTTTTTACATCCATCTGATGGAATTTCCATCTCTTCTGAGTTGCGAGGGAAAAGAGTGTCTAGATGGTGGCCCATTTTGTTGTGGGAGATTTTTTTTTTTCATAATCGACCCCTTCTTTCTGTGAAAAACCTTTTTCCACAAGCCTGGCTTTGTGCTTGTCAAGTGAGCCATCTAATTTGTACTTGTTCTTATAGACCCACTTACATCCAATTGGTTTTGTTCCCAAAGGAGGATCAACCAGCTTCCAAGTGCTATTCTTTGTCAAGGCATCATACTCCTTTTGCATCGCTTCATTCCATTCATCATGAGAATTGGCTTCTTTGAAGGAAGTTGGTTCATGATCTGTAGACAAACTCAATTCACAATTATAAGCAATATCCATAGCAACAAGTGAATCAAAGTTATCTACATCACCTTCATTTTTTCTAGTGGAACTTCTTGTTCCTGTCTTTCCAACATCATCAGGACGAACGTTTTCTAGTGTCTTTGTCAGCCATTTGGGGGGACCTTTCTAAGATAGCCTAGGTGCTCATTTGACTGAGTTGGAATTGAATCAAGATTCAATCTCTCAATTCTGTCAATCACATTATAGAAGATGTCATCCGTGGTTGGTTCTTCATGTGGGGGAGAGACTGCTTTGGAAAATGATTCCACAGATTGATTTAGTATAGGAATCCCCCCTTCAAGATGTGGAATCTGAATATCAAATTCTTGAAAATACTTTTCATGTGTGAATCTATCCAGGCGATCAAGTTGCCGCTCAAAAACATTGTCAGTCTTGGAAGATTCAAGGAATATGACATATCTTGCTATTATAAATTTTTTATTGACTTCATCATAGAGACGCTATCCTCTAGAGGTATTGGAATACCCCAAGAAGATAATTTTTTGACTTATAGTACCAAGTTTATTCATTTCTACCTTGGGTATCAAAGCATAAGAGGTGGAACCAAAGACCCTGAAATTCTTTATTGAAGGAATGTCGCCATGCCACATTTCATAAGGAGTTTTGTTTCTGATTGAATTTGAAGGACACCTATTCTTTATGTATGCAACACATAGAACTGAATCAACCCAAAACATCAATTTTACATTCTTAAAAAACATCATGGACCAAACCATATTTAAAATTGTCCTATTCATTCTTTCAGTTACACCATTCTGTTGGGGATTATAGGGCATATTTGTTTGATGTTTGATCCCATGTTGACAAAGATTATTTTCAAATTCATTTGAAGTTTATTCTTTTCCATTTTCAGTACGCAAAGAGCTAATATGAGTTTGTTCATAATTTTCAATACATGCATGAAAATTATTGAATGTTTGAAAAGCATCATATTTGTTCTTCAATAAGTAAACCCAACAAATTCTGGTGTAATCATCAATAAATGTCATCATCTATTTATTTCCACTTACAGAAGAAACAGGCATAGGCCCAGATAAATCTGAATGAATAAGCTCAAGTTTTCTATGTGCTCTGGAATCTCAATCATGAATGGAATGTTTGTTGTGCTTCCCTAGGAATTGTAGGCAGTCCATTAACACCAATTTTCTTCAAGAATAGAAGGTTGTCATAGTTTAAGTGTCGAAATATAGCAAGCCATAAAAGACTTTATGGGAATGTACCTTCATCATGATGTGAACTGAATACAAATTTTTGTGCATGAGAAGTGGAACCTTGCAGCTTCAAGAGTCTTCCTTCTTCTATTCCCTCCATGACAAGTGTGCAATTTGATAATTTTCTAACCTCAACCTTGCCATAAAAAATGTGAATGGAGTGTCCTTGCTAGCAAATGTTGACCAAGGAGAAAAGGTTTCTCCTCAACTTAGGGAGGTATAGAACCTCACGTAGAAGATGATCTGGAAGACCAGGAAAATTAAGGCTGACTGTGTCAAGCCTTGATGGCTTGAGTTTAGATTTATCTGCGAAGTATACTGCTCCATCAACTTTGTCAGTAAATTATTCAAATTTTTTTTTTCTAAATGTCATGTAACATGTTTCTCCTGAATCTAGCAACCAAGCATTTCTCCAAGAAGTAAATGAAACATCAAACAAATCTTCAGTTACTCCATTGTTACAACGTGCTACAACATAATGAGAAGATTCAAGTGCTTTACATTTGTATCTATCATTAGTTTTACCTTTTTCTTTATTTCTTTACTGCTTAATTTTATCCCAAGGCAGCTTACATGTAGATGCATCATGCCAGTATTTATTGCAGCATATCCAATGTAGATCATATTTTTCAGTTTGAGTTTTTTTGCCCCCCCTCCTCCCTCCCTCTGAAATTTTTTCTTCCTCTTCCTCTTCGACCACCTCTTCCTCTGGAAGAATCTTGAGCATGAATCTTCTTTTATGTTCAAATCATACAGCCTCTTCAAAAGACAGAGGGGTTGTCATCTTTCCAAAAGCCTTCTCTCTTTCTGCAAAATTTTTCTCAAGGCAATTAAAGGTGATTTTCATGAGGTTTCCACTTGCTTGCAAGGACTCAAGATAATATGAGTAAGTGGGATACAATGCCTTAAAATATGCTATGAGAGGTATATCAACTTCTACACCAATTCTCTTAATAT
The DNA here is from genome assembly GCA_034641835.2 of Pinus albicaulis. NCBI lineage: Eukaryota > Viridiplantae > Streptophyta > Pinopsida > Pinales > Pinaceae > Pinus > Pinus albicaulis. The sequence goes on from CM076579.1 coordinate 1,556,016,070, forward strand.
CATGCATAATATATATTACTTCTAAAGCTAAAACAAGAGGGTCATCATTTTTCAATTCAAGACTGAACAACTTAATCATTAATTGAACAATTTCAAGTTTTGAATGTGAGTCATAGAGTTATTTTAGCTTGCTCAAGGCTTCATAGGAATTTGAAAATGGTGTAATATGGAGAATCTCGTCTTCATTTATGGAAGCTACAATCAAGGCATAGGCCTTGTAGTTCTTCTTTTCCCAAATGGCGATCTCCTTTTCTGAAGTGGGCTTTTCTGGTGGAAGGCCTCCTTCCCCTTCACAAATTCCTCTCCGTAGCTCATTAAAAATGAGAGTGTGCTTGATTTTCCGAGACCATTCAGGATAGTTCTCCTTGCCAAAGAGAAAAAATCCTACAATATATATGAGAGAATGCATTCTTTTGAAGAAAAAAATACTTTGCTATCACTCTAAAGACTAAATCCTGGTTTAAATTCTGCATTTTTTTTTTTTTTTTGGGAAAAACAGGGGTATCATGTGAGAGAGGTATTTTTGGGGGGAGGTGTTTTCTAGAGAAGGCTTGTACCAAGGGAGGTATCTTCTGGGAGAGGTTTTTACCAGGGCAGGTGTTTTTTTGGGGGAGGTGTTTGCTTAGGCAGGGTGAGGCATTTTGTGGGGGAGGAAAAACTGTGTAAAAAATTTAGATTTATATAGAGGCCGAATTGTAATAAAACAAAGAGAGAGAATCTGTGTGGGAGGGGAGGGGGAGGAACGAGTGGGTGGGGAGGGTCTAGCTACCGTGAGTAGGTGGGGAGGGTCGAGTGGCCATGAGTGGGGAGGGGAGCGATGGAGGGAGCGACGAGAGGGAGTGGGATCTGGAGGGGAGGGTAGGTGAGGGGGGGGAGGGGGGGGAGAGCGAGTTGGGAGGGGTGAGCGTGTGGTGAGGGCTAAGTAGCTGTGAGCGATGAGGGAGGGCTGAGTGGGGAGAGCTTTGTGAGGGGGCGGGGGTCTGTGTGAGGGCAGGGGTTTGTGTGAGCAAGGAGCGCTGTGTGAGGGTGCGGGCGTCGTGAGCAGAGTGAGCGTGTGAGGGGGCGGGGGTCTGTGTGAGGGTGGAGAGATGAGTGAGGGGTCGAGAGTGTGTGTGAGGGTGCGGGGAGCGAGGGGCCATGAGTGGAGTGAGCGTGTGAGGGGGCAGGGGCCGAGGAACTGTAAAAAAAAAAAAATCATAGTAAAATTAAATGTGCTTAGAATTTGAGCTTAAATTGCACAGTGGTGTGTAGAAAAAAAATTAGGCAGAATGTGAAGAAAAATATGCAGAATTATTCCAGAATGCAGAATGGTAGGAGCAGTAAAAAAAACTGAATGCACAATGATAGTCTACAAAAATTGCAGAACATAAGGGAGTTTCACCAAAGGTAGGAATGCCAAAAATGGGATTGGCTCTCATACCATGTCATACTAGGAGGTAACTCCACAAAACTGAAGATGAATTAGATGGAGATTGTGTGTGTACTTATACATGGAGGTGAGGCTATTGGGATTCACTTCCCAATGTCTCTTGGCCTTCCTTATTTACTAAATTACAATAATATACAATCTCACCCAATCCCTTAGGATTAGGTGTCAAAAATAATAATATTATTAGTAGTCCTTATATCACTGATAATTCATGTTCATTTGGTTCTCTATAAATCAAGTACACAAAATAATTAATATAAGGTCATCAATTTTCAATTGATATAAATTCATACGTATTTTTGTGGAAAGGAATACACTGTTATGCAACCCTTTTTATAGATATAGTTACACATTAAATATACATTTAATTCTATATATTTGATCAAACAATCTTAGAACCACTTAATCATTTATTTTAAATTTCCTTCTATATATGTGATCAAGCAATCTTAGAACTCACTTATAGGTAGTCATTTATTCTCAATTTCCTTGTAATGAAAAAGAGACACTATTTCCACATAGGAGCATGACTATATCCATAATTATACCTAGTGACAAGAAGTACTTAGGTATAACATTTCCTTTGGATAAACATTCTAAAGTGATAATTCCAAATTTATATATCCACATTAAAATAGATATATTATATGAATCCACACTCTTAAATGCTAATTCTAACTTTATATATCAACATTAAAGTACATATATTATCCTAAAATATATAATTTTTTAAAAAATAAATAAGTAAATGACTCATTGAATTTTTAACCCTCCGCGTCCACTGTACATACCATAAAATAACATCCTAGAAAAAATAATACATTAAAAATCCAAAAACAATGGCTATAACTATTCTAAATAGTATCCAAAAAAGAAAGGAACACCAAAAATAATAAAATGACCGTCTTACCTTTGAATACCATAAGATAACATCCTAGTAAAAATAAGAGACTAAGAAACCAAAAAAAATGGATAATTTTAAATTCTTGTATAACTATCCCAAATTTGATATCCAAAAACGAAGGGAAAACCAAAAATAGTAAAATGACCGTCTTACCTTTGAATTGACCTCGATTGTTGCATAATATATTTTATAAATGATCTGGTTTATGAGCTTAACAGTGATCTACATTATTTAGACCAACCATAATCTCAAATTTCATATATCATCTAATTTACGATTATCTGATTTCCTGAGCTTAATTATGATCTGCATTACTTACGTCAACCATAATAAAGAATTTCATATATGATGATTGATATGATTTATGAGCCGAATTATGATCCATAGTTAGAATATTTGACCATAATTAATTTATGTGACTTTCCACATGCTGACATGGACAATCAATCAACATTGAGACGCTTAATTATGATCGGCATTACTTACGTTAACCATAATCACAAATTTCATATATGATGATTGATCTGATTTATGAGCCTAATTATGAGCTATGGTTAAAATATATGACCATAATTAATTTCTGTGACTTTGCACATGCTTATATGGTAATCAATCAACATCAACACTTATTCGTAACTAGGTGTCCTCTATGTTGTTTCAAGTCCTTTTACAACCCACTATTCATGTCGATCAATAAAAATTCAGGACTAGTCATCCTCCATCACGATAGATTCTAGCCTCGCACTTGTATTCCGAAGTCAGTGAGCAAGACCATCGTGGTCAGGATCGTGGTGCTAGAAGGGTGTATGGGAGCCTCTCTTCACAGGAGATTTAAAGTTGCAAGTATTCGGTATGTTGTGAATTGCAAGTTTCAAGTCATCGACACTACTCCTAATGACCGGTTAAATTTTCTTGTCTCACCTGTGTTGTCAAATGTACAGAAGGAAATGAAAATTCACATAAGGCCTTGATTATTCTTTTTAGCTATGAATTTAAGGATATTTAGTGGGCAAACATAATTTAGATTACGAGCTAGAAGATATTGAGCAATGAAGGAATAAGGAGTTGTAGGATGGAAGATATTGAAGAATGAAGGAATAAGGAGTTGGAGATTGGTATTTAAATTTTAATTTGAAAGTGAAATATTCAAAAGTGGTACTACAAATTATGAGCAGCTATTTTTTATAAAAAAAAATTGTTTTTTATATTTTAATTTTAATTTTTCATATAATTTCAAAAAGGGTGAAGAATATTTAATTATTTATTTGTAATAATATTGGCTGAATCCAATCTCTTGTTTATTTTGTTGAGAAAATTGATAATATAGTTTTTAGATATTTTTGACAACCAAGAAAGCATGTAGACTAGTTCAACTTCATAATGCATTATTAAGAAACAATTTTATGAACTATTATTTTTTGGTTAACCAACTGAAAACTTTGATACTTGTTATTTCTTTTTTTTTCATGCAGAAGTTACTTTTTCTTTCCATACCATTTCATTCATATGGAGTGAGGAGTTCTTTTTGCTAATCTTAATATCTAATTTTATTTGCAATTTTAATAATGTGATTGAAAACCATTTATGAGGTGTATGAGTTTTTGAATATTAAGTGTTAATTTGGATTTTTAAAATTAAATTTTTTTTTATTTTATTTTAAGTAGTGTTAAAGATGAATACTTCTTAAATTATTTTTAGTATTGAATTTTACATTGTCAAATTTCTTAAATATCCATTCAAATTCTAACTCAAATTCTAACTTGGTAACTATGCTGGAAACCATCAAAAAGGGAAAAGTAAATGGACCACTCAATTTAACCCAACGGAGAATTTAAATCTATCCATGATCGGTTGGCAGCATACTACCTACAATAGAGACAAGTACATGCAAAATGAATCGGAGACCAGAATTAATACCAGTTCGCAGTTACCGTTTCATTTTTCAACTGATGACACTAATTAGATTCAGATGTTTAAATGGAAATGCTAGATCAGCAGAATTTAGGTTATTCTTGTTACATTTATTACCAGCAGATGGTAAACTTTGCAACGAAAGAAACTGTGAATGGTAAAAGATTTTATTCTTTTAGAATGAGCTGTCTTACCATGACACATTGATTTATAAGTGCATTTAGTTGCAGTAACATTACTCCAGATTCGTCCAAACCAATGCAACCGAATTTTTGAAAATAGGGATAATGGAAAACAATTTTGACAACTTATATCAAACTAATTTATTCATTGTTATGCAGAATGCCATAGGTGTTGAGACCCATATCATTATCCATAAATTTAATATCAGGCTCCAACATTGAGGAAACCAATATAAATAAATAGCAAAATCATTGCCTAGCTAGATATGAGAAGTAAAAGTCCAAACTGTTGTCTCTGAGAGACAGAGGATTCACACACACAAATAACGCCAATATTTCACACACGAACAATGAGCTGCTGCTCTTCTATTAATCATAAAACTCTGAATCATAAAACTCTCTTACACTCTTGAAAGCAATGAACCCATGACGGGTATTTAACCTAATTGACATGCAAACACTCTCACACAAAACTGGACTTAATCAACTCGCTAACTCGCTCACCAAATATAACTGAAACTCAACTCAACTAACTAACTCCACTTAACTGCATGAGGAAGTAATTATATATTTTAACACTCCCCCTTAATTACGACCTCTAAACTAAAACATAACTCATGACAACTCAAACATGCCTGCTGGTCTATGTCTCAGCTAGGCTTACAACTCCCAAGTTTCTTTTGTGAAACTCAAACAAATCTACTGCTAATGGCTTCGTAAAGATATCAGCCATTTGATCATTCGTTCTACAAGGCTTCAAGTGAACTTCTCCATTGTTCACTAGTTCTCGAATAAAATGATATCTAGTATCAATATGCTTGCTCTTTTGATGAAACACACTATTCTTGGATAGTGCAATCGCTGATGTGTTGTCACAGTATATCGTTGTTGATCCTTGCTATTTCTGCTTGAGTCCATCCAATACTCTTCTTAACCATACTGCTTGACATGCTGCTGAAGTCGCTGCTACATATTCTGCTTCTGCTGATGATAATGTCACAATAGGATGCTTTCTAGATGCCCATGCTATCACACCTGAACCGAGATGGAACACATAACCGGATGTGCTCTTCCGATCATCCAAACTTCCTGCAAAATCACTATCTGTATATCCAATCAACTCTTTCTTTTCTGTACTTGCATACATTATGCCATAATCTCTGGTTCCTACTATGTATCTCAGAATTCTTTTTCCAACACTCCAATGTGTGTCTTTTGGAGTCTCCATGAATCTGGAAATCAGACTCACTCCCTGCATAATATCTGGTCTTGTCGCCGTGAGATACATGAGGCTGCCAACCAATCTTTTGAATAGAGTTGGATTGACATCTGCCCCTTCATCATCCTTACTTAACTTTGTACCTGTTGCAACTGGTGTAGGTACAGGTTTGGAATTATCCATCCTGAATCTTTTCAGCAAATCTGTTGCATACTTATTTTGACAAATAAAAATGCCTTTTTCAGATTGCTCAACTTCAATGCCAAGAAAATATTTCATGAGACCCAGATCTGTCATCTCAAATTCTTTCATCATGGCTGCTTTGAATTCATCTATTTCAAGATCACCTGTAAAAATCATATCATCAACATACAAGCAAACTATCAAAATCTGTCCATGCTCATTTACCTTTGTGTATAAGGTAGGCTCAATGCTGCTTCTGCAAAATCCATTCTTGATCATATAACTGTCGATTCTGCTATACCATGCTCTAGGTGCTTGCTTCAGTCCATAGGGCACTTTCTTCAATCTGTAAACTTTATCTTCTTGTCCTTCAACTTCATAACCTGGAGGCTGCTGCACATAAATTTATTCTTCTAAAATTCCATTCAAGAAGGCTGATTTGACATCCATCTGATACACTTTCCACTTGTTGTGAGCTGCTGTCACTAGGACTGCTCTTACAGTATCCAATCTAGCTACCGGAGAAAAATTTTCTCCAAAGTCTATTCCTGGTTGCTGTGAAAATCCTTTAGCTACAAGTATTGCTTTAAATCTGTCAATCTCACCTTTCTCATTCACTTTTGTCTTGTACACCCACTTCACACCAATTAGATTTTATCGTTTGGTAAATCAACCAAATCCCATGTATCATTCCTTTCAATGGAATTCATCTCTTCATCCATGGCTTGCACCCAATTGTCATCTCTGATTGCTTCTTCAAAGGAAGAAGGTTGGAATGCCAACAATGCAAAATTTGAAATAACATCCAAATCATCATAAATATCTTTCAAACTTCTCATCTTTTTCTTACCTGAGTCACTTCTTGGAGAACTCTGATCTGTGGATCTACTTGAAGATCCATGCTGCTCTAAAAATCTGGGAGTCCTTGCTGGTGTGAATCTGTTTGGTATCTGCTCTTTTGGTTCTTGCTGTTCCTCTTCTTCTACAAGATCATCCTCCATCAATGGTGTTTGATCATCGGTTAGTGTGTCTACAGTCCCATTCCATGACTCTTGTTCTTTGAACACAACATCTCTGCTAATGATTGTCTTCTTTGTGATAGGGTTATACAGTTTGTAAGCCTTTGACTGCACACTATAACTAGTAAATATACATTTTTCAATTTGATCATCTAATTTTCCTCTTATTTTCTTAGGCACATGTGCATAGGCTACACATCCAAAACTCTGAAATGAGATACACTGCAAGACATACCTGACCATGCTGCTTCTGGAACTCTGTTCATCACGCTCTTTGTAGGAGATATATTTATCACATAAACAGCACATGAAACTGCTTCTGCCCAATACTCATTAGACAAGTGTCTTGCTTTCAACATGCTCCTTGTCATGTTCATGATTGTTCGATTCTTCCTCTCTGCTACACCATTTTGCTGTGGTGTGTATCTGGTCGTAAACTATCTTCTTATTCCATGTTGTTTGCAGTACTCATGGAATGCCTTCGAATTGTATTCTCCACCATGATCCGATCTCAATACCTTGATCAGTTGATCACTTTGGTTCTCCACCAAAGCTTTGAACTCTTTGAACTTTGCAAAAGTTTTAGACTTTTGCTTCAAAAAATAAATCCAAGTCTTCCTACTATAATCATCAATAAAAGTGAGGAGGTAACAGCTTCCACCAATTGACTGTGTCCTCATAGGTCCACACAAGTCGGTATGTACCAATTCAAGTGGTTTCTTTGCTCTGTAAGAAACTCCTGTCAGAAAAATTTCACGGTGTTGCTTGCCTAAGATGCAACACTCACACGTGCTAGCAGGTTCTTTGATGGGAGGTAGACCTCTCACCATCTGTTTCTGCTGCAATAATTTTAAACCGGAAAAATGCAAGTGTCCAAATAACAGATTGGTATCAGAGCTGAGGAAGAATCAGAAATCTGTGGGCGAGCAGAACCCATAAGGAGGCCAAAAGCAAAAGGCTGTAAATATTTTTTACACAAAAAAAAAAAAAAATTTACCCGCAGAGAAGTTCGCACGTATTTAGTGCATCACCTGCGGTCCCGTCCGCCACTTCTCTCAGAAGAAACTGCGGAATTTTGGAAAACTTACGAATTTCGCAGAATTCCAGTTTAAAACGCAGTTTACAAGTGTCGGGGGTGCGGAACTAGAACGCAGTTTCCAATTCTTGGGGGTGCGGAACCCAAGTCAATACAAAAAAAAAAAAATTTGAACGGCCGAAAGCCATGAATAGTTAAACAAGTCAACATCTGATCTGCTATATGATATCGTCCGGCGAGTCAAAACGCAGACACAACATGAACGTGCCTGTGATTTGTTTTTTTTTGAAAAGGTACATCGATTAAATTTTCTTGAAAGTCACGTGGGTATTTCCATTATTAACCACAGCACGTGAGTGTTTTTCAAAAGACTTCATTATCCTTTTTTTTTAAAAGGAGCTTATTACCAAAGAGTTTTTATGATCTTTTAAGTTTTTTTTAAGAGAGGGTTTTTAAGAAAATTTTTTATATATAAAATTTTTTATATAAAAGATTTATTATATAAAAATAAAAAAAAAAGGGAAGAAGAAGGATTTAGTGTTTTATTGAAAGGTTTTTTTTAAAGAAGGTTAGCAAAACCTTTACAAAAAAAGAAGAAAATTTAGGGTTTTTGTCAGAGACAATTTTTTTTTGAGGCAAGATGGCCACATCAAATTTTCAGCCACAACTTCCATCTTTCAATGGGAAAGATTACGATATGTGGGCCATTAAGATGGAGACCATGCTAAAAGCGCATGATGTCTGGGATCATGTCAAGCATGGGTTTGGAGAACCTAAAGATGATGCAGAAGAACGATCCCTCAGTAATGCAGAGAGGGAACAGTGGAAGAAAGATAAGCAAAAGAATGCGCAAGCGTTGCTTCTAATCCAGCAGGGAGTAGATCAAGCCGTGTTCCAGAAGATCATGATAACCTCGTCAGCAAAGGAGGCATGGGACACCTTGGCGACCAACTATCAAGGTATGGCCAAAGTTAATATTGTTAAATTGCAGAATACTAGGAGAGATTTCGAAATTCTGCAGATGAAGGAGACAGAGGACATTGATTCCTTCATGAATAGGGTCATGTCTGTCGTCAATCAGTTAAAAATATATGGCGAAGATATTAAGGATCGAACAGTGATCGAGAAGGTTCTTCGATCCCTGTCTACCAAATTTGATGTTGTGGTAGCAGCCATAGAAGAAGCAAAGGACTTGGAAAAACTCACAATTGATGAGTTGATGGGATCTCTTCTATCGCATGAGGCAAGGATAGACAGAAATAAGGATTCCACTTTGGAAACAGCCTTCCAAAGTCAAGTCTATATTTCAAGAGGTCGAGGCAGAAGTCGATCGAGAGGCAGAGGACGAGGCAACAACTATGGCGGTCACAGAGATGGCCGAGCTGATCATGAGCATCAAAGTGGAAGCAGCAGTAGCAGAAGCTTTCATAACAATCAAAGGTCTGACAAATCTAAGGTAAAGTGCTATTACTGCAATAGATTTGGTCATTATGCTCGTGATTGTAGGAAGAAGATTGCAGATCAAGGCAATCAGAGAGCTAATGTTAGTACAGAAAATACTGACTCTATGTTTCTCGCATGCAACACCATGCATGCACCATCTGATAAGGTCTGGCTATTAGACAGTGGTTGCAGTAACCACATGACAGGAAACAAGGATTTGGTTGCTAATTTGGATGTCACAGTGCAGACAGAAGTCAAGTTGGGTACTGACAAGACTGTGGCTGTAGATGGCAAAGGAGTGGTCAACATTGTGACCAAGCAGGGGGAGCCAAAGACCATATCAGAGGTATACTATGTCCCTGGGCTCAAACACAATTTGATTAGTGTTGGTCAACTGATGCAGAAAGGATACAAAGTTATCTTTCAGGGGCAACAGTGTGTTATTTACGACAAATCCCCAAGCAAGCAGCTGATTGCAAAGGTGGAGATGACGAGGAACAGACTCTTTCCTCTCATTATGAACTACAATGATCAGGTTAGTTCTTTTACAACTGCATGTTCTGATGCATACTGGTTATGGCACTTTCGGTTTGGACACTTGCACTTTTCCGGTTTAAAATTATTGCAGCAGAAACAGATGGTGAGAGGTCTACCTCCCATCAAAGAGCCTGCTAGCACGTGTGAGTGTTGCATCTTAGGCAAGCAACACCGTCTTGAACCAATACCAAGCTCTACACAATAATATTTTATATATACGAAATATGTAAAAAAATTGACATCCACCTTTTCTACAGAGCAATTAATTATGAGAAAATTAATAATTCTTCCAAAAAAAAAAACAAATTCCATAAAAACATTGATAACAATTTTTCTATAAAGGCCGTTGATGGTAATTTTGTCATAAATTCATTTTACCAAAACCTAAATTATGGCATTTTGGGGGGTTATAAAACTAAAATTTATCTTACAAACACTCACTCTCATAAGAAAAATCAATTTTGAGTGGGGCATACAAATCGACATGAAACCATTATAAACAGACTGTAGAACTAAGAAAAAGTAGTCTGCCATTTTTTAAGCTGCTAACAATAATGATTCAAATTCAAAACATACCATATATTTAAACACAAACTATGTGCGCGCAGGCACGGGCACTGGGAATCGGGACCTGATCGCCCACTTAATGCTTCACTCGAGATGATGTGAAAGGTTACGAAAGGATTCACTCAGTATTGACTTCCCACGAACGCACCTTTTCCAACAAGAAGACAAAAGTAATACCATATGTTTAAACACAAACTATATGCATGCAGGCACGGGCACTGGAATCGGGACCTGATCGCCCACTTAATGCTTCACTCGAGATAATGTGAAAAGTTCCAAAAGGACTCACTCAGTATTGACTTTCCACGAGCGCACCTTTTCCAACAAGAAGACAAAAGTAATATTCGTAAGAGAGCCTAAGTTCACAACATCAAACCATTCGTAAATTTGTTACAATGGAGGCATGATGCGTTAAGCTAAAATTTGCGATGCCAGAAACTATATTATGTGTGCGCCTCTACTTTCGGAGCAGAGTAAACATTCGAAATGCCCGAATATTCGAAGTAAAATCGACATAGGTTAGAAAAGTTTGAGCATTATCATTTTTTATAAAATTTCGTAGAACCTAAATGTCATTTGTTAATTATAACTAGCAAAAATTGTAGGCAAATATCTCTAAATATAGATAGGGCTAGCCACCGCCAAGTTAAAGGCTTAACATAAAGGAAGCATATAGTTCCTTTTCCAATAATGAAGCTAACATCGTGCCTCGAAATCGTTGATAAACTCTCGATTTCAGGAGAAAATTATAGAAACTTCCCCTTTCCTAGGAAACGATGGGCTAATAAAGCCCGTAAATTTTTTGAGAGAATTCAATTATGTAATGGAACAAAGGACTATGGTAGTATTATTTAAGCATAATCCGTATGGTTTTACATCTAGTACGTAAAATGCAGATTTCAAAATAAAATTTTAGGAAACAATAACTTTAAAAAGCAAGGAGAAAATAGGGCTTTGGAGATATATAAGTTTAAAAAACCATCTTCTATGAAGGAAAACTTTTTAACGTAACAAAACTTGAAAGACAATCGAGTATAACAATTTAAGATATTTAATATAACATAAATTTGAATTAAATTTTTTTAGGGTAACATAACTTGAAAGAGAATTACTGGTATAACAATTTAAAATATTTACGCATAGTTTGGAGACTTTAAGATAAAATTTAGTAAGTTCTTATATCTACCTAAATCTGAGATACTCCAAAATCCGTCTGCAATGACACACTTGAGAGGTCACATTTTTCTTATCTTTAGGTGGAAGAGAAATTAGTAGGGGTTGGTGAGTTAAATAAGTAGGTAACCGATTGTAAATAAAAGAAGAAGTAGATCTAATGGCCTAAAACATTTCAATCATTTAACATTTAATGGAATGGCACAAACAGAGACACAGTGACAGCTAGGAGAGTTGTTTTCAAAGAAAAACACTTTACAAAGTAATAAAGTTATAATTATTTTTTATGATATTTTTTTTTTATAATAATGTGAAATGTATTATTAAATATCAACCACTTAATTATGATTAATCTATTTGTATTTCATTTATATATATACATTTAACTAATATATGTAATTATTATATATTATAAATTATAAATTTATTGGCATTTATATATGATAACATAAAATTTATATAAATAGTTATGAATTTTGTTTTTTAATATATATATAGAAATGAATTATAAATTTTAAAATATATACAGCCAAGGAATAACTGAGTTGGTTGAGTTCATGTTTCTAAGTACTGTTAAGATTAACCTTGACTTCGGAACGACAGTGAACAATTAATGGTTTCAGGAACATGGCTTTGTGACCAATAGTTTTATGTGAGTTGTATTTAGTTGGAATGAAGTCTATAAATAGGTTGTTTTGTATCCATTACATATTCCAACTACAAAGGTGTGAAGGGTTGAGCACGGTATCTCGGACGAGTGTAAGGGGAAAAAGGTTAAGAGGATCTCTTCAGTAGTCATATAAGACCAAGATTTGAGGAGGGATCCCTCTAAGGCTTGGTCAATATTTTGGCTAAATCTAATAAAATTCTATTAAGCTAGATTTTTCTTAGAGTTGGGGCTTCCACAATAGTTTTTGGTGTTCGAATGTGTACGATTGCTATAATTTATGTGTTTGTGATTAATTTTTATTTTACTGAACACCTTGAAAGTGGGATCCTAGAGGGAGTAATGATTTTGTTTTGTCTATAGTTATGATTTTGTTTTGTCTATAGTTTTGTTGCGGCAATGTAAATTTTTATGGGCAAGATCTCCCATATAAAATTTAACTATGGGTGGATCTACATAAAATAAAAGAGTCCCCTTCAGACAATGGTTATGATTAAGTCATGGGAATTCCTCTTCAAATTTCCTCATTACAATACAAGCATATGATTTAATGCAGAAAGAATAACTGGATGAAAAATAATTATATGAAAAATGTTGACCAAAACCCATCTACATTTTGGGTATGTATAGCCATCAACCATAGCATAATTCGATAAGAAACATAAAAACTATAAATATATACCAAGAAATACATAATTTGCCCCCGAATTTCCAAGGAGTGTGCATGACTATCCCATATTTCCATCTCAGAAATAGAAAATCGAAAAATTAAGAAAAAGAAGGTGAACATAGTGGTAAGGGAGAGTATAAAATGAGCGAAAAGAACAGACCCTCAATCGTTTATAGCCAATCGAAAAATTAAGAAAACGAAGTGAGCACAGTGATCAGGGAGAGTGGAGAGTATAAGATGAGCGAAAAGAACATACCCGCAATCCTTTATTGCAGACCGAGGGGCATAGCCATGTTGGAGAAAAACTTTTGCGAAAACCCTTGAAACTTCAGTGAGGCAGATAACAACTATACTAGACCTGATTAGGTTGTTCAAACCATGCCCCAAATGTGTTTCCTTTAATCAAACCTTACACCATCTCTTAGTGTAGTAAATAAGGGCTACCATCCGTTATGGTTCATAATACCTATGTTCATGGCATAGATTCCATCTCTTAGTGTAGTAAATAAGGGCTACCATCCGTTATGGTTCATAATACCTATGTTCATGGCATAGATTCCGGTTCTTTCAGTTCACTAGCACTCACCACACTCACCCTGATCATGGATTATGATAAATAAAATTTGAAAAAATAAATTTAATTAAATTATAACATTATTTTTATTTATTTTTATTAATTATAAAAATAATTAATATATAAATCAAACATATTAAAATTTATTTAAGGTGATTTTTAATCATAGAGATTCACTCCTAATTTATTATAGAGATTCTTAATCTATAAATAAGTTTTTTTATGAGCCAATACTATGTCTTATCAATACCACATTCCAAGGAAACCATAACTCATTTCATATGACATTTATACATCTGGATTTTTTTTTTAATACATCAATTTAATCTAAAGGGAAAAAATGCCATAATTACTTTAGAGATAAATTTGAACCTTTGATTTTGACTACTAGTAAAAATATTCTAAGTTAAATGACTACCATCCACCTAGTAATTATTATTGATAACTAACATAGCTATATAAACTAAATGGTTAGTAAATGTGAATAAGCATCAATCAAAACACTTCATAATGCATCACATGTTACTAAGAAAATTAATAATACTAAATTATAACTTTATTATTATTATTATTATAATTATAAGAATAATTAATCTATATATATATATATATATGTGTGTGTGTGTGTGTGTGTGTGTGTGTGTGTGTGTGTGTGTGTGTGTGTGTGAAAAAACAAGGAAACATATTATTATCCATGGAGTTTTATACCACTATGGAGATTCTTAAATAGACTTTATTACATAAAAAAAATCCATAACTCAATACCACAATACCACATGCCCAAAAATCATAACCAACTTCATATGACACTTGTTAATATGGAATGTCGAAATTAATAAATTTAATTAAAAGAGAGAAAGGTGTATAAATACTTTGGAGATAATCTCAACGTTTGAATAATGTATACTACCCTTTCATGTAATTGAATTAGAATTGTAAAAGTTCTATGTCAAAATAGATATACCTAACAACATAATTACCATAGGTCTTAATATACACCTCACAATTCAACTTCCCTAATTTAACATCAATGTAAAAGGTATGGAGTTTAAAAAAAAATCAAAATTTACCAATTTATAACTTTCTTATTTACTTTCCATATTCCTTTAATTACCATTAATTAACCATCATCATTACATTGAGTTATATTATTTAAAATAATAATGAATTAAACAACCGTTTACTTCCATTTGTATAGAATATTAACTCAAACTCCATGATGTAAACTTTCATCAATTCCATGATTACTTTACCTTAGATAATTAATTGCATTTTTGATAATACAAATATCAAATCATGCAAGGAATCAACATCATAAAAAATAGCACAACAAAGAAGCACATCATTAGAAAATGATATACCCTGGAAACCCTAGAGTGAAAAGAAAAATGTTTAATTTTATTATTAAACACCCCTGACAGTGTTCAACACTCACAATGGCTATAAGGGAGTCCTCAACACTCACAATGGCTATAATATTACATAGAAAAATATTTAATTTTATTATTAAATGCTTGTGAGGGTGTTCAATCCTCACTCAATGGTTATAAGGCAGCCCATCCATTGTCCATTGTCATAAAATATTACATAGAAAAATAATTTTAAATGCAACATAAATCACTCTAAGCTATTACCATCATCATGATATCATTTAGCCACTAATCCTCAATCTATATGTCTTTGTGGCCTGAATGTTTCCATTAGTGGAACATCCTGTAGTTAGAGTTCATCAATTTTCTTGGACTAACAAATTTTTATCTTCCACAATGTTAAACATGAACTATCATTAGAAAAATTCACCATCCTTTCTTTCCATTGTTGTCGTCATCACACTTGATATCATGATTAGATAAAATATTAGTAAATCAATAATCGATATTATTAATGAAACTTCAACATCTATTTCTGTGAATGCATAAAACATAAACAAAATGTGAGGAAATATCTTATTTAAAACATAAACAAAATGTGAGGAAATATCTTATTTAACATCATTTCGCATACATTAATACCAATAAAATCACTATGAAGCATCATCTTCCAAGAAAATGTTAAAATAATATTGCATGCACTTTCATACTCCTTCCAAAGGAAATATAACATACTAGAAATTATTCTTGTGCATACAAATGCATAAGAAACTTTCAAGAGGACTATCCCAACAAGAAATTTTCTTTGTGCCTTTCTTTTCCAAATGGATCAATGCAATAGATTATATACTTATGCACATGAATGCATGTTATTTTCCAAAAGCATATTTTCCATGGGAGAGTTATTCATAATTTCTATTATGTATAAAAATGCAATCTCTATTTCAAAAAAAGTTAACATAATAGTTATGATTTCCTGTATGAAACTATTTGTCTCATCCAACATAAAATAACATGATAGCTTGTTCTTATTGCAAGTGAAACTTAAATTTATTTCAAAAAAAAAACTATCTAAATATCGAACTGAAAAATAAAAACATTTATTTTCCAAGGGATCGAGCACATGAAATTTCATCTTTCATGCAACGAAATATTTTCCTCTTACCAAAAGATTAGTCTAATAACTATACATAATCTTCTCCTAAAATAAAACTAGTACTATAGCTAATCTCTTTAGGTGTGCAAATGCATATTATGTTTCCCAAAAGAAAGCTAACATAATCAGTATTATGTCATTGCACCTTCATTTTCTCCATAAATCTAATACGAAACCTATAATTTTCCATGCATGCAACTATATGTATTTCTCTAAAGAATATTCCAAAGAAATCTTAACACAACAAAGCATTCAATTATCAATTTTCCTCTCCAATAATCTAATTCAATAATGCATACAATGACATGTTTTTCTCTTCTCTTCTTTTAGAAGAGTTATAACACAACAAATACTTATTTTCATATATATATATATATACATATATATATATATATATATATTCTCAGGAAGCTAATACATTAATTAATTTTTTCCAAAATGTACTTATACTAATTTTTTCTCAAATAACATAACCAATGGTCTTTTATGCAAAGGTTTTATGTTAAACATTATACAAAAAAGTTACTCACCTATTCATTTCAAGTAGATCAAATATGCTAGATATTATTCATATGTACACAAATACATATCTATTTTAGTGTCCCAAAATTATCTTGAAAATTTTAATGTATATGCATCATGAAAGCATAGTTGGTAATATTTTAAATGAGATAACTATAATTTTTGAAAAAAAAATGGGTTTTGTTGAGAACGGTTCCAATTAAGTTCTTTAGGTTAACTAAAAAACACCTCTCTCAGTTTATATGAAATTTCCAAATAAGAAAAAACTCATTTACAAAATATTATTTCAGTTTGTACATGTCTATCACAGTTTTGGAGATAAAAAGACATATTCTGACATTATTTTCGAATAACTCATGCAATTCACACAATTATTTAGCCATGAAATTATTTTAAGGATTCAATGCACATGAAATAGTTTAAGAATTCAATGAACAAAACACTTATTCCTCTATGCAAGGAATTCCATGCAGGTTTTCCCAACCAATCAATCTCAACTCTTTATGATATGAAAATTTCAAGCAAATAAATTTGATTCTTATTTCTTCATGCACCATATGAAAATACAATAACTTTCAAAGAGAATAGTTAATTATCTCTTAATGTGTGCTTGGAATCCCTCATTCCTCTCTCTGGGCTTGATTCTACATGTATTTTTTCCATTAGTTCTCATATTTTCCCATAAACTTACCATAAGTGGAATTGAAGAAAATGAAATAGATTTTCTAAATCTTAAAATAATTCCTTAAATCGACCATAAATCATTCCATAAATTATATTTTTCCTAAATCTCAAAATCATATTTTTTCAAATTCTACAATCACTCAATAAATTATGCATAAATATATCATATTTTTTCAAAATATATTTGTTTTTTCTTTATGAAATGCATATCACTTATCTATAACTTTTCTAAAACTAAAACTTATTAGTTCTAAAACTCATAAAATATACTAACCTAGAAATATAATTTATTTACATATAAAAATATAAATCATTCCTGGTATAATAACTAAGAACCAATTCTTGAAATATTTATATAATTAAAAATAAATAAAAAATCTTCTTATAATATTATAAGAAATTTAATATTATTTAATTATTAACCACATTCATTTTCTCACAGTACTTTTGCACACCTATCAACTTTATTAATGAAATATTTAGAATAAAAACTAATGTAAATCCATGTTAATTGTGATATATGAAACTAACCTCGAAAGGAGCCCATTTTTTTAAACCTACGTTTTTAAATTAAAATTAATTGAAGTTACTTTTAATATAAATATAATAAAAATTAATAGAAAATAAAAAATGAACCTAAGGTACTTATAATATGAACGGAATAGAAGAGAAAACGCAAATGTAAATATCGACATATAAAAGTGTAGTTTATATATATATATAGTTTCGATTTAGTATAGGTAAGAAAGCTAGATTTTATATAGGGAGGAATGACAGATGGAGTGGTGATATTGCTATTACTAATTGTTTTGTTAGAATAATGTGTTTACCATTTTAATTTAGCTATTAAGTGGAGAGTGGAATTTTTTATAAAATATTTTAAATGTTTTAACAATATTTATAAAGTTAAGATCTAATTTGTAGTTATTTAAATCAAGGAGAAAATATATAGAGGCAAAGAGTTGAATCCAATTTTACAATATAATAATTGTTGACTTTTAATGTTCAGTGTGGAGAGAATTGAATTTTTTTTTGTATTTTTTTAATTAAATTGATTAATTAATAATAAAACAAATCATTATTTGAATATGGTTATAATTTTTTGGGAATGTGATATAACTAAGCAATGGTATTGGTCCATAGTATTGTAAAAAAATCTATTTACATGTTAAGAATATCTATAGTAAAGTTAGGATGAATATCTAGGATAAGAATCTTGTTACATGTTTCTTTAAATGTATATATATTTGAAATATAATTAATAATAAATTAAAATAAACTGATCATTATTTTTTTTATTGTATATGGATCTTCATCAACCACTTAATTATGATTGAGCTAGTTTTATTTCACACACACACACACATATATTTATTGCAATTTATATATGATAACGTAAAATTTACCATATATAAATATTTGTGAATTTTATTTTTTAATACATATATGAATTAATCATTTTAAAATACACAGACCTAAGCGATGACTAATTTGGTCCAGTTTATGTTGCTAAGCACTATTAGGATTAGTCTTGACTCTGCAATCACACTTTACAACGAATGGTTTCAGGCACATGGTTTTGGGAATTTTGATTTCATGTGAGAAGTGTGCCAATTACCAAGGTGCCAAGAGTTGAGAAGGGTCTCTTTGGCAAGTGTGAGGTGCCAAAGTTTGAGTAGGGTATCCCCAGTCAGTGTATTGGACCAAGGTTTGAGCAGGGCTCTCCCACAGGCTTGGTCATGGTCACAGTTTTAGCTAATCTAATAGAAATTTGGTTAGGCTGAGTTTTTCTCGAGTAATATTTTTTTGTTATAATGTATATGATTGCTTCTATTTACATGTTTGCAAATAATGTATATTTTACCTTTCCTTTCATACATAACAATGGTAAGACATAGTGTGTAATAATTTTTCTTTTTCTATAGCTTTGTTGCAACTATGTAAATTTTTTATTAGCCACATATACCATGTACAATTTAATTATTGAAAGATATACATAAAAGAAGGGAAAAATATGTCAGAGATAATTGATCAAAATTAATATGGTTAGATCTGTGTGTAAAAAAAATCGATAAGTGGAGAACTAGTCAAAGCTGGTGTGGATCTACAGATCAGACCCAATGGTGGATGCATAGATCATTTTTGTGGAGATCGATATTTGAGGCCTACAACGTTGTCCCCGAATCATTATGCAAGATTTGTTGAGACGTCTTTTGTGTCGTGTTGTAGCTCCTAGAGACAACCTTGAGTTGCAAAAGACCAGTTCCTCGGACATCTTAAAATCAGAGGTTAAAGGTAGAAAATTATAAGGATGCCTCTCACAGAATATGGATCAAGAGAAATAATGGTGGTTCAGGAACGAATAAGACCTTGGAGTCTGATTGATGTGAATTGCCCTATACTGCAAGAGGGCTCAGGAGGTTGTATGGCTGGATGGCTTTCAAATGGGCCAAGTTTGAAACAATGAGAAAAGGCTTTCAAAATATGTAGAGGTGCCGAGGAGGAATGAAGGAGGAATCCACAAGAGACAGGCTTAAAATTATTAAGAATATCTCTCCCATGAACTCTGAGGAAACAAATGTAAGTGGAATATGAACAACAATAGAGATTCGTGGAGCATGAATTAAGGAAGCACATCAAGTTTAATACATGATAATTATAGATAAATGAATTCATGAATAAAAATTCATACCACCGGCAGCTACATTACACTAATCATCAAAGCAGGAGAACATGAAAGATGATTATACATAAACAAGAGATTAAAAATAAACAATAGAACACATATACATACTACTCATTTCTCCATTTGGAATCCAAGTAAACAAATCTATAGTAAACAACTCTATATATCAGATTATATTCAAAATAGCTCTCAAAAATATGTGTCTCAGAGCATAAAGAGAAAAATAGCACAGAACTATAAGAAAATTTCTCTAAAATTCAGAACCTTTCTTTCATCTCTAAACTCTCTAAATATTATGTCTCCCTTGATAGTCTATGATCGAAAAATAATTCATGATTAGCCCAAACATGTGAGATCAAAATATAATAACTAACTTACTGAGCATGCATCAAGCAATCACTCCGGAAAACATAAAATAAAAATAAAATTGAGTGAAAACAAGATTTCACCAACAAAACAACATAATCAAAAAATAAAATAAAACAGCTTAGTTGGCCATGAAGGCCAAATCTAGGACTCTTCAGAATGGTGCGGCAAGCAATGGATGTGAGAAAGTGGGTAGTATGACTTCCATTACTTGATTCCACCTGATGTTGAAAAGCCCCACTCCTCATTCTCATAGCTTCCACTAACTATTACAGAATGTCTAGTCATGTTGCACGTGCTTTCCTCTTTTACATGAATCTCTTGGACAAACGAAAGACACCATAACTACGTTTTCCCCACCAAAACCCACGTTGTGTTTGAATTTGAAAACCAGAGACAGAATTTTAGAGGGGGAACTATTCGGTTTGTGGTATTATATGGAGTGGAGAGGTGGGAAATCGCTACACGCGGATAGGTGGCACAGGAGACTGTTTCCAAAACTGAACATTTCAGACCCCCCCTCTCCCTCAGCATTGTCCTTCGGAAGGTGGATGGGGGGAGAAATATGTCATGAGAAGTCAGATGTATGACAGGGAGAAGAGATGAGGGAATAATGGTGGAGTTTTAGCGGTGAGTGGAGGATGATGTGGCGTGGTGGAAGTGGGGTCCGAGTTCATATCGAAAATTTCAATTAGAGGTTTTACGTATAAGAAGCGGGGATAAATGTTAAGTTTGGCGATGTGCGATGGAGGCAAGGCGACATGGCAAGGTTGGAGTGGGGCCAAACTTACATCACAAATCATAGGTAGAGGAGTTTTGTTTTGACGAATGGAGGGTAAATTCTAGAATCTCCGATGTGCGATTTGCAGTGCCGGAAAGATGATGTGGGAAGAGGTGGGACCACCCGCAGATCGGAGTTAGAAGTTCTTTGTTTTAAAGGGTGAAGGGAAAAATTTAAAACTCTGTATAGTGCGAAGTGTGATTGCGGTGAGTGGGAGATGACGTGGCCTCACAGAGGTGGGGCTGCCCACACATCGCAAATCACAAGGTTTATATATTAGTGGTGAAGGGTAAGCATTAAGATTTGCGATGGGTGAACTGAGATGAGCGAAGGAGTGATGTGGCCAGATGGAGGTGGGGTCCAACTTAAATCATAAATCACAATCAGAAGGTTTTACATATGGGAAGGCGGGAGCAAAGGATATGGTTGGTGATCTGTGAAGCGAGATGGAGGGAGGGTGAGGTGGCAAGGCAGAAGTGGGGCCGCCCGCACATTTCATATAGCGAGTTTTAGTTATGAGAAAGTGGAGGGTAAATGGTATGAAAGGTGATAGGCAAAGAGGTTTACTATGCGAAAATGCAGATGGTAAGACCTCTTTCACCTTTTTACTGCGGGGCGTGCTCCCGACCCATGCTTGAGGTGGTTGGCCTTTAATTTACTCACTCCCGCTTTTCCTTCGCTTAGCTTCTTATACGGCCTTATACATTCACAAAGACCACAAGCCAACATGTCGCACATGTGGGTCATCTAGCGTTGTGTGGAGTTTGTCCAGCACTGCTTGTGTGCATTTGAAGAGTTGCATTTAGAGACATTTCCCTAAGGTGTATCGACATTCAGGAGGTTTTCATGGGGCAATGAGAACTTCCTTCGAAATGGTCAATAGGGAATCCTAAATTGACTCATTGTGCAAAAAATCTTGGCCATTAAGATCCTACATCGGATTCGCTTGAAATCAGTGGTTTTTATTAGCAAATTCTACTACAAGTTATGATCATTGCTTTGGCATTGTGAGGTTTGTGGAAGTAAGAAATAATGAGACATGATGTTGTGTTAAATATTAATCTAGTTAAGAGTTAGTTTCTAGAATCAATTAGGAGTTAGTTGAATTTAACTGTCCTTGAATGTATATATATTTTCTTGCCATAATGAAATTGGTTTGTTTTTGTGTGTTATCATATATTTTTGTTTAGCTTCTCTCTCTGTTTGTCGTAATTTGTCATGGTATCAGAGAATTGGGGTTCTTATAGAGATTTTTATTTTTATTTTTATTTTTATTTTCCGTTGGAGAAAAGTGTTCTGTTGCATTATTTGTTGAGGCTCTCTTCCCATTTGTTGTGATATTTTCTTCCATAAGAGAAAAGTTTCCTGCTACACTATTTAATGAGGCTACGTTCGAGAGTGAGGAGGCACTTTTCAGAGGAATTGAGTCATTTGTGTTTTTGGAATATCGGCTCCATTAGTACATGTTACTGATGCATGTGTGAAGAGAAAGGAGTTGCATTTGGAAATCCAAGTCTCTGTTCAAAATATTCATCGAGAAGGAGTCCTATTGTTGTGGGTCTTCGTTGTGTGTGAGAAGAGAAAGGAGTTGCGTTTGAAGGGAGCTCACGTGCATCCTATGTGATATTTTCTTCTGGACCTTCTCGTCTGAATTATTTCTTTGTAAAACCCCCAAAAAAATATAGAAAATAGAGGAGGTGCTATTTAAATGGTTGAAGGTTTTTCTATTTCATGACTTGCTTGGATTTTCTTGTTATTTTAGGGTTCAATGGTGTGTTTCTTTTTAAATTGTTAACGGAGTTTTGTTTTGGCAAGAAATTCAATGGGAATTTATGGTCCTAGGCTTTGAATAGTTTATTTTTTCTTGAAATCTCAAATTGAGATTCTTATTGGTCATTAGAAATGAATGTTGTGAAAATTTGATTGCAGTTGGAGAAGGATTCTTGTTTGAATTTTTTTTTTTTTTAAGGTATTAAATTTATAATTATTTTTGAAAATGGCTTCGACGAGTTAATTTTAAATCCCTATTTCACTAATTAGTGGGAAGAGTTATGATTTTTGGAGTCTTAGAATGAAAGCATACTTACAAGTTTTAGGTTGTTGGGATACTGTAGAATTGGGATTAACAGAACTTGACGCAAATGTAATTGCTACAATGAGCGTTGCTCAAAAATAATAATTTGATGAATTTAAACTGAAAGAAAGTAGAGTGAGTTCATGCATTTTAAATTATTTAGATGACTATATATTTCCTAAAATCACTCCTAATACTGATAAATCAATATGGGATAAACTTAAAGTGGCTTATCAAGAAAATGAGAAAGTAAAGACTATAAAATTACAAACTCTAATAACTCAATTTAAAACACTTAAAATTAATGAATTAGAAACATTTGATCAGTTTGTGACTAAATTTATTCATGTTGTTAATCAACTTCGAATATTGGTGAAGAACAAGAAGATCAAAGAATTGTTGAAAAAGTTCTTAGATGTTTTCCTAAAAAAATTGACATGATAGTGTCAGGTCCCCATATTACTAGTGCAGTCCCTTATTTTTATTACTGTAGCCCCCTTATTATTATTTTTGTTCCCATGTAACCCCCATATTGTTATTATTGTTCCCTTACATTATTATTGTTAGGTCAGTTAGTATTATATTGTGATCCCATGGAACCCTATATATAGAGGGAGGTTTTTTAATTTCTATCATCCAAGAATGATTCATTTACATAATGTATTGGAGGTTGCCCCTTTGAATTGGATGATTTCTAAGGCGTTGATCTCTCTTCTCCTCTATTTTTGGAGCTGGTTTCATAACATTTGGTATTAGAGCTTTGGATTCTAGGGTTTCGCTGCACCAAACAGGTCATCGTGGAATTTTAGTTGTAAATTTTTTCTATGAAGATTAAGAAGTTGAAATATTTAGAATGTTAAGCCAAAATCGTAAGGAATTTCTTAGAAAAATTTAAGGTCTTGGTTCACAATATTTTCAGAGATATGATCTATGGAGGTTAGGGCTTTTTGCAGGCTCCTGAATTTAACCTAAACAGGTCATCATGGAATTTTCACAATAACGTTTTTTCTATGAGCTTTCATAAGCTGAAATATTTAAAGAGTGAAGTTGAAATAGGGGGAAAGATCATGGAAAAATTTCAGAGCTTTATTCACAATATTTTCGGAGATATGATCTATGGAAGTTAGTGTTGTTTCACGCTTCCGAATTTCATCTCAAAGAGGTGACCCCAGGAAAATCAAAATAACTCTCACTCTGAGCATTGAATTCGAATTCTATAAAAAGTGGCCACATGTACACAGACTGTAGTTTTATTTATATCAATTTTAGAGCCAAAGGAGGAAACAGTGACACATGGCATGTCGTACAAGTTTGCTATATTGAACTAGTCCATAATTAGGTCATTGTGGGAGATTGGGCATAAATTTGTCTTGAAGAATCCAAATCAGGTGAGACCTTTCGCAATTGAAATAAGATTTGGAGTTCTACTACAGGGCTGAATTTCAGATATTTCAGATCTAAAATCATAGAGATAATTTAGTTTCAATATCGAGCTCCTCAAAATCAATAAAAAGGTGTGTATTTTTTTTCGAATTGCATAAGTCTTTTTTGAAGAATAAATTTGAATTGATTCCAAGGGTATATTGTAGAATATATATCAGTATTGGGTTCTAAAAGATACCCCGTAAAAATAATTCAACACCCATTAAGCCTTCAGAAGGCTCTACTATGACTCATGAAGATGAATAATTGCAACATGATCTATCAAAATTACAAGAGCAAGTGCAACAAATTTCACTCTCGCAAAGAGCAACAAAAAACAAAATGGAAGTTTAAGAAAGGCGGAAGCTAAGATGGATTATGAAGCTTCGGGCATGGAGTTTAAGATGGATGAAATGAAAGACAACATGGAAAACATGAATAAGGATCTAAAAGTAGACATCTAAGGTTTGGAAAAGTTGTTACAAGAAATATTTCCTAATGGTGAAAAGATAGTAGAGGAAACTCATGATGAGAACAAAATAAATGTTAATCGTGATTTCATAAACTCTAATGTTGGATGGAAGAACCACCATATTCCAAACATGGATATGAGGAAGTTTGATGGCAAGGATCCCGGAACATGGATACTACAAATGGAGCAATATTTTGATCTCAATAATGTGCAAAACACACAAAAGGTACGCATTGCAACTTTACATTTAGAAAAAAATACATTTGTATGGTATCGATGGCTTTGCTCTAGTAAATTTTTTTTCACTTGGTCAATTTTTACGGAGGAAATGATAGCACATTATGAGGATACAAAAAGCAACACCTTCTTTAGCCAATTGATAAATCTCAAACAAAAGGGTTCAATGGTGGAGCACATTGAGGACTTCCAAAAATTTAATATAAGGGTAACTGATATTCCATAGGAACATAGGATTGATGTCTTCATAGGGACTTTAAAGGATAACATCCAACAAGAAATTCGTGTTTGGGAACCCGATTCATCGGAGAAGACATTCAAAGTTGGAAAAGAAAAATCGAATGTAAAATTATGGTGACAAGGAAGCCTACCACTCACATCTATAAAGATTGGAAGTATCATACTCCTAGACTTCAAACCTACAAGGTTGACACCACACAAATTGGAAGAAAATAGGGCGAAAGGGCTTTGCTACCATCATGAATAAAATACATCTCTCTACATAATTGTGTCAGAGAAGAAATTATTTTACATGGGGACAGAATAAGGGAGGAAGAAAATGACAAGAAAACTTCAAAGGAAGAGGAGATATACTGTGAATCAACCGAGAAGAAGAAGAAATGAGTTCGATCATATCGTGTAATGTGTCATACCTAATTACCACTCCTCAAATCTTCGCATAGAAGGACATATCAGGAAGAAAAAGGTAATAGTGTTGATTGATTCAGGTAGCACCCATAATTTTATTCATTTTAAGGTAGCCAAGGAATTGAATTGTTTCATATACCCAACACCAAAATGTCAAGTCATGGTTGCAAATGGAGGAACTATAAATTGCTCCAAAAAATGCCACAATATCAAGCTAACCATGGGGGAATATGTATTGAATATTCCAATGATTTCCCTTCCAATGAGAGGTGTTGATGTTGTACTAGGACTACAATGGTTACAATCTTTGGGGACGATAGGTTTTAATTTTGAGGAAATTTTCTTGAATTTTTTTTATAAAGGAAAGGAAATCGAATTATGGGGTATCACAAGGAAACCAGGAAACACAATAATCTCTAATGTCATGAAAAATCTTCTGAAGAAAGAACAACGAGGTGTAATTTCATAATTATTCTTACTTTAAGTTCAAACAACAAAATCCTCTATTTCTCTATATCTCCAAAAAGTCTTGGAAAATCATCCCAAGGTGTTTGATACTCCCAAAGGACTCCCGCCTATTCGTGATCATGATCATGTTATTCATTTGATTCCAGGAAGTGTTCCTCCAAACATCAAGCCTTAGAGATATCCTAATGTCCAAAATAGAAAAATTGAACGTATGATTGTAGAAATGTTAGAAGATGGTATAATTCAACCTAGTCAATGTTCTTTCTCTACTCCAATAGTATTGGTGCACAAGAAGGATGGATCATGGCATATGTGTCCAGATTATAGGGAGCTCAATAAGTTCACTATTAAATATATATTTCCCATTCATGTTATTGATGAATTATTGGATGAATTACATGGCGCTATTTATATTACCAAGTTGGATCTTCGTTCAGGATATCATCAAATTAGAATGAAGACTGAAGATATTCCAAAAACAAAATTTCGAACTCATGAGGGTCATTATGAATTTATGTTTATGCCTTTTGGCCTTAATAATGCACCTTCTACATTTCAAGGGTTGATGAATTCCATTTTCAAACCCTTCCTTAGAAAATTTGCGCCAGTATTTTTTGATGACATGCTAATCTATAGCATGTCTTGGAAGGATCATGTTCAACATGTTGATGGGGTGCTCAAACTATTGGAGGAGAAAAAATTATATGCAAAAACATCCAAATTTTTATTTGGAGTACAAGAGGTGGTATATTTGGGTAATATTGTATCCCACGAGGGTGTTAAGGTAGACCCTAACAAAATTAAATCCGTTAAGGAATGGAGATCCCCTAGAACCATAAATCAGTTGCGATAATTTCTCAGGTTAACAGGGTATTATCCCAAGTTTGTTAAGATTTATGGGAGAATAGAAGCACCTTTAACAAAATTATTGAAGAAAGATGCATTTTCATGGACTTCTGAAGTAACTAAGACCTTTAAACATCTTAAAGAGGCAATGTGCCTAGCACTGGTCTTAGCTACACCAAACTTCACAAAAACCCTCATTTCAGAATGTGATGCCTCAAGAAATGGAATTGGTTCCATGTTAATGCAAGAAAGAAGACCCATTTCTTTTGAAAGTCGTCCAATCAAAGGACAGTATTTACAGAAAGCTATTTATGAGGAGGGAATGTTGGCAATACTACACCTGCTAAACAAATGATGACCTTACCTAATGGGAAGGAACTTCAAGGTAAAAGCTGATCATGATAGTCTTAAACACTTTTTGGAACAAATACTATCTTCGGAAGAGAAGAAAAAATGGGTCACAAAGATGTTGGATTATGACTTTGAAATCATATACAAAAAATGGAAACTAAATGTTGTTGCCAATGCAATCTCAAGAAAGGATGAAGAGGTGGAAGCATTTCTTTGTGCAATTTTTATTATCTAACCAGTTTGGATAACCAAAGCAAGAGATGAATTGAATAAGGATGAAGAAGTGTAGAGACTCATTCAAAAGTTGAAGCAAGATCCTAGTACATCTGATACATTTAGTTCAAAAAACGATTCCTTATGGTACAAATATCGCTTATATCTTTGTAAGAATTCCCAAATGAAAGAAAATATTCTTTTGGAATTGGACACTTGTCCTTTAGGAGGACACTCATTATTTTTAAATACTTACCACAAGGTGAAGAAATATTTTTTTTGGGATGGAATTAAATCTGATATGCAAATTTTTGTGGCAGAATTTTTGGTTTTCCAGCAAAATAAAGTTGAGACAATTAAGATATCGGGTCTTCTACAACCTTTATCCATTCAATGTCAACATTGGGAGGATATTTTAATGGATTTATCATAGGTTTACCTAAGTCCGAAGGAAAGAGTGTCATCATGGTGGTGGTTAATAGATTTACCAAGTATGCACACTTTTGTGTATTATCTCATCCATTTAAATCAAGTACAGTTGCTACTACATTTATGGAAACAATTCAAAAACTACATGGAAACCCAAACATTATGGTAAGCGATAGAGATCCCATTTTTACAAGAAATTTTTGGACGGAGTTATTTTCTTGTTTGGGTACTCAACTAGCTCATAGCTCATATTATCATCCTCAATATGATGGTCAAACTGAGATAGTGAACAAATCTTTGGAAGTATATCTTCGTTTTTTTTCTGATAAACAAAAGTAATGGGTAAAGTGGTTACCTCTGGCAAAATGGTGGTATAACACTTCCATCCATTCTGCAGCAAAAATGACAACATTTATGGAACTTTATGCATATCATCCACCATCCATCACATCATATTTAAGAGAAAATTCTAAGTTGCAAGTAGTGGAAGATCACATCGAGCATCAATGACAAGGTCTCCAACTCCTAAAGGATAACCTCAATTTGGCACAAAATCGAATGAAACAACAGGCAGATCAACATCACAGTGAGAGAAGTTTTGATGTAGGAGACTAGGTATTTTTACAACTACAACCATACAAAAAAATGTCCCTCAAGCAAGCTAAGAAGGATAAAAAATTGTTGCCAAAATAATATGGTCCTTACAAGGTGTTGCAAAAGATTGATACTATGGAATACAAATTGGAGCTTCCTTATTCTTCACGAGTGCATGCAGTTTTCCATGTTTCATGCTTAAATAAGGTTATAGGTGACAAAATTCTAGTTCAAACGATATTGCCAGAACTTCGTGAGGAAGGAAAAATCATACTTGAACCTGAAACAGTCACGAAAACAAGAACTCACCAGCTACGAAATTGATCAATTTTAGAGTACCTCATCAAGTGGAATAATTAACCCACTGAAGGTTCTAAATGGGAGGATGAGAATTTTATACAAAAGCATCCAAGGCTACTCAAGAATTGGGGACAACACATTTTTGAAGGAGATGGGCATGTCAGCTCCCCATATTACTAGTGTAGTCCCTGATTTCTATTAGTGTAGCCCCCTTATTGTTATGTTGTGCCCCTGTAACCTCCATATTGTCATTATTATTCCCTTACATTATTATTGTTAGGTTGGCTAGGATTATATTGTGATTCCATGGACCCCTATATATAGAAGGAGGTTTTTTCATTTGTATCATCCAATAATTTTTCATTTATGTAATTTATTGGAGGTTCCCCCGTCGAAGTGGCTAATTTCTAAGGCATTGATATCTCTTCTCTTCTATTTGTGGAGCTGGTTTCATAACATATAATCACTGTTTTTGAGAAGAAAGAGTTAACAAAATTTTATGTGGAAGAATTAAGAGGCTCTTTATTGGCTCATGAAGCAAGAATTAATTTAGATGTTAGTATTTTACATAATTCTTTCAAATCTAAAACTTCTATGGAAAGAGCTAGAGGTAGAGGTTGTCATGGTAGGAGAGAAAAAGTAAGAAGACTGTGTCAGTCTGATGATAGATTAGAGGTATATCAAACACATTCAGATTAGTCTCAAACTGATCATAGTCGTAGTTGGATAAATAAATAAAAAATTAAATTTCACTGTTGCAAAAAATATGGCCATTATAATTCTGAATGTCTAAATTTATAGTATTTTTTAAGTAAAAACAAAGGAAATGTCACAAAAACTGAATGTGAAACATCAGATGCTTTATTTATGGCTTTCCAAGTGACTATGAAAGTACCTAACTAGGATGTTTGGTTGGTAGACAATGCATGTAGTAATCATATGACTGGTCATAGTGATTTGTTTTCATATCTTGATACTTCTTTCAATTCCTTTATTAGTTTGGGCGATGATCGTCAGGTGAAAGCTTCAGGAAAGGGTGTTGTGCCTCTGTTAACCAAACAAAAGGTTGTGAAGAATATCTATGATGTTTACTACGTACCCATTTTCAAGCATAATTTGTTGAGTGTTGGTCAGTTAGATGCACGTGGTTATGATGTTAGCTTTCACAACACAACCTGCACGATTTCTAATCAACATAAATATCTTTTTGCAAAGATTCCTATGAAAAATAATAGTTTGTATAAATTAAAATGAAAAGTGAGAAGTTGTATGCACATAATGTTTCAGCCCAAAATGAAATTGGCCTGAAGCATTTGCGATATGGTCACTTACCTATTAAAAGTATGAGTTTGTTGCAAATAAATTCTATGGTGAAAGGTTTTCCTACTTTTTCTAATCATATCTCTTCATGTAAAATTTGTATAACGGGTAAACATAAGCGAGATAAATTTTCATCATCCTCTTATATAGCCAAAGATGAAATATAATTAGTGGATAAAAATTTGTGCGGTCCTATGCAAGATCAATTAGTAGGTAACAGTCCCTATTTTATTACATGTATTGATGACTTTAGCAGGAAAATTTTAGTGTATTTTCTCAGATACAAATATGAAACATTTTCCAAGCTCAAACAATTTAAATCCAAATTTGAAACATAGAGTGGGAAATTTATTAATGTTCTTCAGTCTGATAAAGGAGGTGAGTATGAATCTAACAAATTCATCGATTTTAATAAACAACATGGTATTAAAAAACAAACGACAGCCAATTATACTCCACGACTGAATGGAGTCGCCAAAAGAAAGAATAAGATAATTATGAATATGGCTCGCAGTCTACTCAAAACACTAAATTTTTCTAAATATTTATGGGCTAAAGCAGTTGCATGTTTGATACATATTTTGAATAGATCTCCAACTTCCAAAGTTCAAAGTTTTGTACCTGAAGAAGCATGAAGTCGACAAAAGGTAAATTTTTCGTACTTTCGAGTATTTGTTTGTATTTCTTTCACTCATGTTCCATAAAATTAACAAATAATCTTGATGACAGGGTCAAAAAGTATATATTTATAGGTTATAGTGATCAATCTAAAGCATATATATTCTTTAATCCTATAACTAAGAAGTTTGTCATAAGTCGAGATGTCAAATTTCTGGAAGAAAAATCATGGAGTTAAATGGAGAAAAATACTTGTCCCAATCCTTTTATTATGTTAAAAGAACATCAATCATCTACAACAAGCACTTCAAGATTACAATTTTAAGACAAAACTACTAGTAGTTCATCAAGCAATAGCATTTCATCATCTTTAAGTGAGTCTGATTCTAATAATCCTAGAATGATAAGCTTAAGTGATATTAATGCACAAGACAATGTTGATCCAATAATGTAAATTTTGCATTTATTTAATTTCAACCTACTTGTTTTGAAGAGGCGATAAAGCACAAAGAATGGGTAGATGCAATGAATAATGGAATTGATGATATTAAAAGAAGTCAAAGTTGGGATTTGGTTAATATACTTGATGATAAAAATTATATATGTGTCAAATGGGTTTTTAAAACTAATTTAAATGAGAGAGGTGAAGTTGATAAACAAAAATAAAGTTTAGTTGCCAAAGGTTTTTCACAAAAACCTAGCATAGATTATGGTAAAACATTAGCACCTGTAGCAAGAATTGATATTATTTGATTTGTATTAGTTATTGCAACACAAAACAAGTGGAAAAATAACCAAATGAATGTAAAGTCTATTTTTTAAATGGTATTTTAAATGAAAAAGTGTATGTTGATCAACCACCTGTTTTCAAAGTAAAAAATAAAAAACATAATGCTTATAGCTTGAAGAAAGCATTTTATGGCTTGAAGCAAGCTCCAAGAGATTAGGACAACCAAATAGACCATTACTTGCTAAATAATGGATTCAGAAGGAGTGACCATGAACCCACTTTGTATATCAAGAATGATCACCAACGTAATATGTTGATATTGTTTATTTATGTTGATGAGATAATTTATAGAGGTAACATGCAGTTAGATGAATTTAAAGCTACAATGAAAAATGAATTTGAAATGAAAAATCTTTGGTTAATGAGATACTTCTTAGGTATTGAAGTATAAAAAACACATGATGGTATTTTTATGGGACTGAAGTAAAACAAACACATGATGGTATCTTTATGGGTCAACAGAGGTATGGTACTAAAATTTTCAAAAAGATTAAGATGGACAGGTGTAAACCAGCGGAGACTCCTATTCAGTTAGTTCAACTTTGTATAAGAAACTAGATGGTAGTATTATGTATTTAACTGCTGCTAGACATGATATAGAATCTGCAGCTAGTTCTTGATATAACATTTGCAACGAGTTATATTTCCAAGTTTATGGAATCTCCGAGAGACTTTCATTGGAAATCTCGAAAAAGGGTGTTAACATACATTGTAGGAACAACTTCTTATGGTTTGTGGAATACAACCTCTACTAAAAATAATCTTGTTGGTTATGTAGATAGTGATTATGCAGGATGTATTGATGATCGAAAAATAACTTCTTGATATGATCAATCCGAATTCAACATCATGTCCAGCAGTGTGGCTGAAGTGACTTCTCTCTGAATTTGATAATACATAAAATGAACCTATTTCAATGTTTTGTGACAACACTTCCGCTATTTCCTCATCGAAGAAAAATTTATTTCATAAAAAAAAACAAACATAGCGATAGTGGTTTACACTTCATCTGTGAACTTGTTAAGAATGGTGATATTGTTCTGTGGTGATATTGTTCTCAAATTTTGTAATTCTAAAGAACAATTAGAAAATATCTTCACCAAACCACTAAGCTAAGACAAGTTAATTTTGAATTTTAATGTTAGAAGTTAGATATTAAAATAATAAATCCCTCATGAATAAGAGAAAGTGTTAAAGATTAATATAATTAAGAGTTAGTTTCTAGAATCAGTTAAGAGTTATTTGAATTTAACTATTGCTCCATGTATATATATTTTGTTCCCATAATGAAATTGGTGTGGTATTTTGTGTTATCATATATTGTTTGTTTATCTTCCCTCTCTATTTTTTTTTAATTTGTCATGTTGGCCATGTTAATGCTGCAGTTAGAAATGACTATAACAATGACAGTCTGGGTGGATAATCCAGTGCCGATACTACAGGTGAGTTTTGGAAAGCAAATCAATTTGAGAGAGGACTGCTTGCTTGTTCAATTCCTAATTCTTCAGAGGATGCGACTATTGTGACTGTGGAGGCACTCCCCAGTGCGAATACGATGAGCAACTAAGTTCGTGTTGAAAATATATTTCCATAGAAGGATTTCATGGCAACAAAATTTTGATTGATTCAAGGCTCTCCATATGAATATCAACTCATGACCATTTTGACCAAAAAAAGATTTGCAAAGTGATTTATTGATGGTGTAAGTGGGTAGAGGAGAGTTATTATGGCACCATAGTCCAAACGCCTGCATTAAACCCGAGTTATTTTGACACCATTATGCACCCGCTATCTGACGCTCATATGTAGGAACGAATGGTGAAATACCAACAGAACAATAAAGAACGAACTGTAATTTCTGGCAACAAAGGGGAATGACCATTGCACAAGAGAGCTCTTGACCAAATGACAAATCAACTAAGTGGACGAGGTGTTGGTAGCTTTCTATGGCATCTACATGCAACACTGAAAGGAAGGAAAGCGAAGGTATACGACAAACTATTTACAGTGCTAAAAATAATTGAGTGGTCATTTTTGTATTAGTATATATTTGTGGAATACAAATCGACAAAGGCATACATAAAACTATTTTGGTTCCATAATAAACTGTGAGAACAAAAATTACAGTGAGGAAAAGATGAAAGGTTTAGATGTCATTGTGAAAATGTAGTAGTATTAAGTGGCTAAAATGATAATAAGGAAACGATGGAAGGTTGAGCTGCCATTGTGAAAATGTCGCAGTAGTAAGTGGCTAAGGATGATATGTATCTATATGAATAAATTGATGAACCATGTATTTCGATGGGGCATGTGAGGATGGAATGACCGGATGTGGGGCATGGATCAAATTATCTGGTTCAGAGCGGTATAACATATGTTGGTGTGGTGGTCCTGGGACTAATAATAAGGCGGAGATTATGGCATTGTGGGGGGGCCTCCTCATCGCACATGATTTGGAAATACAGGGTGTCTGCATATATGGGGATTCTCAGCTCATCATCAACTGGATTACCAACAAGTGTCTTATGATGTCTCCGCATCTACAGGGTTGGGTTGAAAGGACACAGAGTTTATGGCATAGATTAGGCAGCCCGCCCATCAATCATATATACCGTGAAAGTAATACCAGGGCAGATAAGTTATCTAAGAGGGGCCTCAAAGCAGAATTTGGCATAATGGAGGTATCTCATCTAAAGGAGGGTCGACTGATTGGGGCATATTCTTTCCCCATCCCATAAGTTGGGTAACATTTTGCACCTTTTTGTTTTTAAGCTATATATAAGCTATAGGGGGATCATGGGGTTTTTGGAATTCACACAGGTATATATATGCAATTTTGAAAGCTACAACGACCGTGTCTCATTGAACGCCTACTACCAGCATGTTCGTGGAATAGGATGGCAATGGACTGTACAAAACACCAGGCAGTCTAGGGACATACAATCACAATTCTATTGTATCTATTTGAGGTTCATCTCATCTCATATAAGATCACATCAAGCGAGCCTGCATAATGTATCAAGCGAGCCTGATATATGACAAGCGAGCGTGAATGGGACATCAGGTATAATACTGTCTATCATATATTTCAATATACAACCTACAGGCGACAGTCAAGGATCAGAACAGGACCTATAATGCATAACTGTAGATGAGGGTGATCGGGCTAAATGAGACGCACTGACAAAGTTTATTACATTTCACAACACCGGTCTCCCTACTATGACATAAATATTTCTGCATTATCACTAGTAGATGTACGCCCGGATCCTATATATCGGTATAATTAGAATAGTTATCCAATGTTCATAGGTTGTTAATATCATTATGGGATGGAACTCTGTTTCCAGATATGGTTGCTGGCCTATTATCCAGGCTCATTTTCTCTATTAATGAGCAGTTGTAAATGGGTCAATATTGTTGGAATCTCACTGCTTTCTCATCACAGCTGAGATCATAGATGATTATGTACTGTTTTATATATTAATATAAATCAGCGTATTTTTTTCCTCTGAAAAAAAATAAGAGAGCACCTAGAGAATTGGTGGGTACACCGATTCGTGACCCATGTAATCTAGCAGATGGATTCTTTTTATATGGAAATGAATGTTGGTTTGTAGCTCATGGAGAAAGGCAAGGCAAGGAAAGAGAATGCAAGGTGCATTGAACTAAAAGTTATATAAGTTATAATGGAGATGATATAATTAGGCATGTGGAATTCTTGATTTCTCTGAGTTTTAGGGAGGTTAAATCCATAATAATTCCCTAGACAAGTCTAAGGGGAGATTATTACGATTAAATTTGACGCCGAAATGATAGTCTAAAGCTAATGGTTTTTGGCACATGGTTTTTTGACTATTGGTTTTATGTGAGTTGTATTTCGTTTGAATGAAGCCTAGTATAAAGAGGCTTATTTGTCTATAATGTAATTGTGCCAAGCACAAAGGTGCCAATGGTTGAGCAGGGTCTCTCTGGCTAGTGTGAGGGGCCCAGGGTTGAGGAGGCATCTTTAGTGAGTGTATCATACCAAGGGTTGAGGAGGGCTCCCCTGAGGCTTGATAAGTTTTTTTTCTAAATATAATCGAATTTTGTTAGGCTGCATTTTTCCCGAACTTTGGGAACTTGGGGTTCTCCCATGATAATTTTATGTGTTCTAATTTGTATGATTTCTATTTGTGTGTTTGTGGTTAATGTCTATTTTACCATTTATTCCATATATAACAAGTACCTCAAATATCTAAAGGTCACAGTATCAAATCTCCTCGGCTCTCTTTGGGTTAGGCCATAGTAGTTTGGATAGATGGCATATCCCTTCAAGTTGATTTACCTGGATTTCTACTCAATGTTGTGAACCACATTGAAAAAAAAATCGAAATATATTATAAAAATATAAATAAATTAAATTTTAACATTATAAAAATTAATTAATCTAAATTTAGAAACTATTGTTTTATCTTTTTAATTCTTCATTCCTCATATGTGTTCTCATTTTTGAAATGTCTGCTACACTATCAATAATCTTGATGTGATTTAGTCAACAAAAATATACTAATCTTGAAAACCTTCTCTCTTCTATTTGATCATTGAAAATCTTAAATAGACTCAATAAATTTCTTTTAGTAAGCTTTCAATGTTAATCATTATCATATATTTAAAAATATTAAAATATATAATGAACAATATATAATAAAGGATTTATAATTTTTTTTTTAATAATTTGGTACCTAAAATACAATTATATTATTAATATTGTATTTTAAAAATGATTAAATATTAAAGTTAAGAAAACAATAATTTTAATTTACATTAAAAAAAACTATATATATGTTTTTTTAAGAGATAATTTTCCATTCTAATTTAACGAAGTAATTTTAAAATAAGTCCAAATATATTAACATAATATTTTCATAAATAAAATATTTAAATAACAAAATAAAAAATAAAAGAAAAGATTAAAAAAATAAATAAAAATATGGAACATTTTTCATAATAACAAAAAAAATATAAAAATAAAAATAAATATAGTAAAGAATATAAAAATATTGTAAATAGTGCAAATACTTCTATAACAATGTTTACTGACATATAAATAAATCCTGAAAAGAAAATAATAATAATGAAAACAAATATATAACTATAGATGAATTTGAAATTTGATAATTATACAGAAACATATATTATATTCGAATACATAAGAGTGTTCAAGTATCAAAGCAATCCCTCCATAAAAAGGAACTTCAATTATTCATTTACTGCTTTATGTTCTTTGGTATGGCACATTTTACTATCTAATAGTTAATATTCTACATATAACAATGATTTCCATGACATTATATTGTTTTCATTTCACAATATTGCGAAACATCCACAATGTCTATCAACATATGATAGAAATATCATAAAATTATATAAAATAATGGTAAATAGAAACTAAATAGCTCAATCCATAAACAAAAATAATTTGCTCTTTCTTTTGAAAAAATTCTAAATTCAACCTATATTTTACTGTAATTCTTTATTACGCTGATGAAAAAAAATATATCATAGTCAAATAAAGAAAATGGAGAAAGAACCAGCATGACCGAATAAAAGGAAAAATAGAATGGCATTAAAAATAAGTGCAGGAAGTAGAAGATGCTATAGAGGACAGAGGCTATATGATTCAATTTAATAAATTGGACAAACGATTCGAGACGGATGTAATGTACGAGGAGTTGACTCCTAAACGGGAGGAAGATGTCAGGAGAAATATACATATATTATAGTATTTAATGTAATTTTAGTTTTATACTTTTGATAGTTTTTTTTTTGTCTTTTTCTTTAAAGACAAGGTTAATTTTAATGTCAGTATAAAAAAGGATTAACATAGGTTCAAAATTCAGTATTATCCTTTTATATTTGACAACCACGTCCTCAATAGAGATAGTATAATATACACATTCCAGAATGGAAAATACCTGAAGCCGTGATATTCAAATCCATTATCTACTTTTAATATTCGTACAGAAAGACAGAACAAAGGTTCAAAAGTCAGTATTATCCTTGCATATGAGACAACCACCTCATTAATAAAAGTAGCATAATATATACATTTCGAAAAGGTAAGTCTCTGGATCGGTGATGTATAGTGATACTCAAAGGCATTAATTACTGAGAAGAATCCTCTTCTATGATATGATAAGTATGCATTTAACCGTTTATATATTCGTAGCCTCATGCTGAATAGAACGTTTCGCAAATAAAGGCCATGGTTTAAGCTTAATTCATTTGTAAACAAAGCTCATGAGTTTGTAAACGTTCATGGTATCTATTTTTTTTCAACACTTTCAAATTATAATACTCTAAAACATTCATGGCATAACTTACAGTTCCTCATCCAGCTATATATGTTATAATAGTGAAACCATCAAAATCTCATTGCTACATGTTTATTTTAGAATTTTCATTATAGTATACAGTGGTAATATTGTAATCTTAAATATTTATTTATTTACATTCTAAGCATATAGATGTTTAAATTATTTATTTAATTTTAAAATTTCCTTAATAAAAAATTATATAAATACTAATATACATTAAATAAATTATAACAGTAAATATTAAATATATTTAAAATTTTGAAATTAATTTGAGACTACAATTTATAAAAGGCCATTCATAGTGAGGACACCAAGAATCACATTTGATGGCTTGAAACTCGTCCACAAAATTTTAATGATGTGATTTTTATAAAAAAAATCCTTACATTTCATTATATGGATAAAAAAGGCTAAATTCAATTAATATAATTTATAATTATTTTTAATGTGAAACTTACAAAATCATTTAGATTTTAATTAGATTAAAAAAAGAAAATAGTAATAATAATAATAATATGACCTCATAATTCTATAAAGACCACCATCACTTTAACCATATCTTTTATACCAGTAATAGAAATCATTAAAATGGAAAATTTTGAAGATGGAACACCAATCCTTTAAATGCACAATAACAACTGAGACAAAATTTAGAGCATTGAAAGTGAAAGTAACAAAACATTGAATCCTAATACTATCGAATTTTCACAAACCATTTCGAGTGAAATATGATGCTAATGGAATGGGCATGGGAATTATTCTCAAATAATATGACAAACCCATTTCATGTTTTAGTGACAAAATTGAATAAAACAAAGAATAAATATTCTACATATGATACGTAATTTTACAAAATAATTCAATAATTATCTTATGCCTAAGGAATGTATTTTAATACTAATAATCATGCCTTATAATTCATTGTCGGGCACGAGAAGCTTAACCAAAGCCATTCCAAATGGAAACTCCACGTCAACACTTTGGGATATGAACATCTCAATGAAATGTTGGCATTATGGTGTGCATGGTTTCAGCTAGCTGATGTTGGTAGTGGTTTTATGATGGTAGCTAGCTTTTGTTGGAGGTGGTTTTATGATGGAAGCTAGCTTATGTTGGGATTGATGTCAACCCAGTGTAGCCTAGTTGATGTATTGATGCCATTCTTATAGATTGGTTATAGATCGTTCTATTTTCATTGAGCTTATTTTTCTAGCAGTGATGTCAACCTTATGATGACAAATTTATGCTGGTATAGTCGAGAATATTGAGGTCATGAAGGTGTTCATGGAGGTGTTAGATTGTGTTGGAATCTATTGTAATTGATGTCAACCTTGTGGTGATGATTTTTATGTGATTTGTTTGCAGATATTACATGTAGAGAGATGATGTTCATATGTGTGAGAAGTGTGTGATTCATTTTGTTGAGTTGGCACACTCATTAGGTCTTCATCTCCTTATTGGTGTAGAGATATTTTGGTCCCTTTATGAGGATATAAAGGTGCTACAATGTTATGTATAAGTCTGGATGAAGTGATAGGTTCTAGAAGAATTTTGATAGGTGCAAAAGGTCCTACAAGTGATGTGGATGTTGGAAAATGTTTGGAAGAGCTATATTAATAGATGGATGTCATCTACTGTAGGAGATGAGGATTATGAGTTTGATTATTTTTTAGGGACTTATGCTCAGTGTCATGATGATAAATTTCTTATGGATGATGATAAAAATGTCCTTAGAATCATCCTGAAGTTAGTGTCAAATACCTTGAGGAAGGAAAGCTAATGATGGGTAATGAAAGTTGTTATTTGCACATAGAGCGTTACTAACACTGGCCAATACTTGGAGAAAATAGTTACAATGGAGTCCAAAAAAGAAAAGGGATTGTTACTATTTTTTGAGGTTCTGTTCCTCTTTATTCCTCATGCAAATTGTATTTATTTAGACATGGAAATTTCCATAGCCTTCCAAATTAATTGAATAAGGTCACAAATGGTTTGAAAAAATCATATAATGAATGTGAACATCTTATGTGAAAAATTAGTGGTGATAGTGGTTGGATTTTGTGAAATTTGTGCACTATTTATACAAGTTCAAAAGTGTAATTTTCCCTATATGTCTGGAGTTGGGTGATGGTTGGTTGAGTGAATAAATTAAGGAGAAGGTTGTAGAGAAGTTGAATAATGCTTCATATGTAGTGGAGAGCATATATGCATAATGCATGTTTGTTGATTCCAAGAGTGTGATAAAAATGAAGTTTTGTAGGAGAATACTATAGCAGAGATATTATTTTGGAGAGAAGATTTTTTCTAGAGTGATGGAGAAGAATTTATGCTACTGGATGTATTGGAACACCTAATACTCCATGGGTAGGTGTGGAATGTGAAAAGTCACAATGGAGTCCAAGTGACCTTGGAATGTGAAATCAAGAGTCACACCATTGTACTATAAATGTACATCATGTATAATGGATATATAATAGAGCTGCACGCTTATCCTTCATTATGTGTTGACTTTCTTGTTGTGTGTGTGTTTATATTTCTCTCACACCATTTGTTTGTTTAACATGATATCAGAGCTGATACATTCATAACCAACTCAACCTTGAGTGAGCCATTTGTTTTTATGGCCTGTGCATATCTGCAAAATTTCTTGGCATTTTTGCAGCACTCAAAGTTTTTTTGCAGTAGTCTTTTTGCCGCATTCATCAAGATTTTTGCAGCATTCATAAATTTTGTTTTTAGAAGGGCAGCATTAGTTTTGAAGAATAGTAGCACTGTGCATTCTACTGGTTTTCTCACTGCACATTATTCTGCAATTTCTTCATATTAATTTCTACATTGAAGAGTTGTTGGAAAATATTGTTTAAAGCATAATTCTAGGGTTTTTATTAAAAATTTGTGAGTTTTTACTCAAGGTTTCTTGTAAATTCTACTATATTTCCTGAAAATTCTGCTATTGCCCTCATTTTTTGCATTTTCTGTTGTTGGAAAAATATTCTCCGTTGCATCTTTCCTGCAGAATTTTTGAAATTCATTGCATTTATTTACTCTCTACTGTAAAACCAAAAATAAAAAAATAAAAAAATTAAGTTTTGTTCCCACAGAGCCCACGGCCTTTCGACCCTTCCTTCACACACAAAAAATCGCATACGCACCCTTACCCCCTCACCTACTCCAAAACCCCTCATACTCTATGGCCTCACTATCTCCAAACTACCCAAACCCCCTCTTCGATGCTCCCCCTGAGCCCTCTCTCACAACCACCTACACTCCCCCTTACACCGTCGA
Source organism: Pinus albicaulis (assembly GCA_034641835.2). Lineage (NCBI taxonomy): Eukaryota > Viridiplantae > Streptophyta > Pinopsida > Pinales > Pinaceae > Pinus > Pinus albicaulis. Next base: position 1,556,057,575 of record CM076579.1, read on the forward strand.
CTCTCTCAACCCGGCCCCCTCCCATCACTCCCCCCTCCCCCTAACACACTACTCCACTCCACTCCTGGCTGCTACCCCTCACTTCCCTCACACGGCCGCACTCCCTCATCACAACACCGCCCGCCCCCCCTTTCCACACCCCCTCGCGCTCTCTGCTGCCCCCTTGACTGCTCGGCCTGCGGCCCCCTGCACCCTCACTGTTATGCTCCCCCTCACACCTTACTCCACTCTCCCTACCCCCTTAAAACTCTGCCCTCCCAACGCTCTCCCACCTCCTCCTTCCCATGGCAGCCCTCTCCCTCCCCCTTACGAATCCTCCAAAAATTTTGATTTCTTCAAAAACAAAAAAAAAATATTTTTTACATTAAAAGCCCCCCACCCCCCATTTTTATAAATTAATCTCCATTTTAATTAATCCTTTTTTAATTAACCCCCCCCTTAATTTTAATTAATACCTTTTTTAATTAATTCCTTTTGTTAATAAAATCCCCTCCCATTTTTATTACAATCCCTCCCATTTTTTTTAATTAATCCAAAATAATTAATTAAAAAAAAAAACAGCAGAGAGAGAGGAAGAGAGAAAATGAACAACAGAGAAAGAGGAAATGGCATATGAAGTAGATGGACTGAATACATAGAGAAAATTGAAATTTGCATTGTGACTTTCTGAAACAGTTTGACAATGTGAAGACAGGTTGCAGATTGGTCATCACTTTCAAAATAACAATGGCATTCCCTCATTATTTGGACACAAAGTTTCTGAATTTTTGGAGTTTCTCTTGATATTCTTTCTGCAGCAGTACATCAAGGTCAAGCATCCAAGCCTGTGAATATCTCCTCCTTTTGTTGAGTTGAGTTGAGTTGTTATTGGTGCAAAATAGCTCTTTGAAGAAAAAAATAATCAGCTGCCTTAAAGGCCTCTTGGATAGTAGTTTTTGCTGCACATTTACAAAATATTTTTGTAGAAATATTGTATTGCATTGAAATTGTGTTGTGAGTGGATATTTTTTCTTCATAGTTGCAATCAGTAAATTTGAATTGTTGATGTAAGTCATTGTTACTTTCCGGTTAGACAGTCAAGTCTATACCTTGAGATCCTCCATAATTTGAGGAACAGATTTTGTACTTTGGGAATTCCATAGTTGAAATTTATTTGGATTCATTCGTAATTGTTTGAAAGAAAGTTGAATCACATTGTAAATGGGTGCATTTTCGATTGAATTTGACACCCTTTATTTTTTGAGCCTAATTTTTTGAAAAATGGCTAAAATCAATGAGGCATTAGAGTTGTTGAATAACGTCATTCATTCCAATGTTGATGATATGATAAAAATGAGCAAGAATTCTCTTTGTAACATTCAAAGTTGTTTGCAAGATGCACATGAGAAGATTGAGGTTTTGCAGTTGGAATCTTAGCTCCAACAAGATGAACTTCAGCAAAAGAGTCACCATTCTGAACTTGTTTCTGTTTAGAATATTGTGAAGGACTCTCATCAGAAGAAAGAAGATAAAGTTGCAGTTGATCCACATTCAGTTCCTTGTAATAGAGCAGACTTACATGTGGATGCAGTAGCTTAGCCTGCACTTCTCAAGCCCATCATCAGACCTTGGGAAGAGCTTGTCCACATCAAGCACAAAACTGGTCTTGGATATGACAAGGATGTGTCCTTTCATATTCCAAACTACACCCATCCCATCATATTTCAGAGTTTCAAATTCTTGTATGATAGTTCACCTGCAGCTATTCCAGATCTTTCTCTTCCACAACAACAACAACATATTGAAAAATGCCAACATCGTGATCGAGTTGGTCATACGAAATATCACTATTTTGATCTTCATCCATGCAAGCACTGTGGTCGGCACACCCATTCTTCACATAGATGCTTCAGAAACAAGCCTCCTGCAAGAAAAAAGATCCATCTTGGATGGATCGCTTCTTGGAAATGGGCATCAATAGCCAAGAAGATGTTTAAGTCACATGTCAGAACATGTTCATGAATATTGAGAAAACTTGTAGTTGATTTTTCACCATCATCTCACCTTGTCCCTGACAAGGGGGGAAATGGTGTTCATCTACAAGCTTCGAAGTCATATTAAGTGATCCTGAGCCACAATATCTCATTCAATGTTCAGAATTGTAGCCAGAGACACAGCAGTTCAAGTGAGCCTGAGCCACAATTCGTCATTCCAGATTCTGAGTTGTAGCTAGAGACACAGATGCCCATGAGCATACCTTTGGTTGGTGGACAACCTTAAACCATCACAGGCTGTAGACCTCCCTTCTTTTAGGTTGAAGGCCTCCATTTCATATATGAGGGACACTTCCTTTAGAAGAAGCCTTTAGCTTCTTGCCAGCTTTGGTTGAGTTCCAAGAAATTCTTCAAGCATTCCAGTGTTGTTGGTCATCCTTAAACAACATTGGAAAGGTCTCCCTTTTTTATGAGGGAAAATTCCTCTAGCAGAAGCTTTCAACTTCTTGCCAGTTTTGGAAGAGTTCCGGAACTGCAACAAGTATTGCGTTCCAGTGTTGGTGGTCATCCTTAAACCACCTCTTTCTACCAACATTTCAGAGAGTTGATTCAACCGAAGTGTTGCCATGTATACTTTTTAGATTTGTATGACAACTCTCTTCTTGGACTCACACATACCCCTTCGGATAAGGGGGGGAATGTTGGAACACCTAATCCTCCATGGGTAGGTGTGGAATGCGAAAAGCCACAATGGAGTCCAAGTGACCTTGGAATGTGAAACCAATAGTCACACCATTGTAATATAAATGTACATCATTTATAATGGAAAAATAATAGAGCTGCACATTTATCCTTCATTGTGTGTTGATTTTTTTGTTGTGTGTGTGTTTATATTTCTCTCACACCATGTGTGTTTTTAAAAGGATGATCATAGTTTTGCATATTTGATGCATGGATTCGAGCAACTATTTTTCCATAGTACACAACATGATTTTGGTGGTATTTTGTTTGTTTTGTTGATGGTTTCTTACTATCGGATATTGTATTATATATATATATATATATATATATATATATATATATATATATATATGTATATATATATATATATGTATGTATGTATGTATATGTATGTATGTATATACATATACATTTATACATACATATATATATACATACATACATACATACATACATATATATATATATATATATATATATATATATATATATATATATATATATATATATATATGCGTTTAGTTAAGGAGAGGATCCTGGATCTAGTGTGAAAATATAAGAAACAAGGTCCTCATAGAGTAGAGGAGAAGTGAATTCATGATAGTCGACAAGCGATTTTGTACTATTGGTGAAAATAAAAGTTTCTTGATCAAATCGGAGTTGGATTGTCCAATCAATTTTAGGGAGGATATTTTATCATGGTGGATTTCAACCGTTGGATGTCTATAAATCCATGTGGGAAAATAGTATTTTGAGCTAATTAGTAGAATCAAGTCTCTCAGCTGATAGGTGTAAGTTGATAGGATATGAGGTCGAGTCACCTCGATGATGGGTGTTAACTATCTATGTAAAATAATAATTTCTTGACATAATAGAGATTCAGAGAAACACAATAGAAACAAGGGTTTTTTTTTTCTCTTGGAATGGTTCCCACCAATAATCTTGTGTTATTATGTGTGGTTGATGTTCTTCATTATTTATTGTTTATGTTTTTGTTTATGGTTTTTGGTTTATGCTCATATGGTGGAAAAGTTTATGAGATAATTTATTTATGCTAATGGCTAATATATGTATGATTCAAAAGATAAGTATAAATTGGTGAAAAATGATAATAATACACACTACTAATTCACACCACCCTCCAAAACTATGTAGGGCTCAAGGTTTCCAACATGAAATGTAAAGGGATGACCAAAAATTTAGAGAAATTCATGAATTCTCTGAGAATCCCATAGTCCGAGACTGAAGCCCTTGGATCTAGTACATGGTTTGGGAAGTCATATTCAAACGAAACTATTTGTGCATTCCAAACGGTTTGATGAGATACAATTCACTGAAAGAAGAACCTAGTGGGGGAATAACTTATCATTTTATCCATGACAAAGCTTATTTTTTAGTTGAGTTATCTTTATCATTTCCCATGCATGTGATATGATTTCAAAAATGTGAGGACAAATGTAGAATTTGTCAATATATGAGAGGAAGGGAGAAAAATTATGGTTTATATAAGTCACTTCCCACAGCCAACCGACCATGAAATTCCATTATTCTATGTTTTATTTTAGGATTTCGTAGAACTTAGAGACAAAAGGATTCAATATTTGTAGTTTTGGATAGATTTTCCAAAATGACACACTTCATACCCTAATCCAAATTTAGTGATGCCACTCATACTAGAAACACATTCGTTAAATAGGTTGAGAGATTACACGTGTTACCCAAGATTAGTCTCAAATACAGACACTAAATATCTTGGAAACTTTTTCAACTTTGTGGAATAAAATTAGGACAAACTTTACATACAATTCAACTTATTACCCTTATATAGATGGGAAAACATAAGTGGTTAATATGATCTTAGGAAACTTTCTAATAAATTTGGTAAATGGAAAAGAAGGTACATGAAGAGAAAAAAGTTAATAAAAAGAGAAGTCATTTTTGAAGTAGGAGACTTAGTTGTAGCACATTTAAGGAATTTTACAAAAAAAAAACATGAATATAGTAAGATGGAGCTTAAGATATTTTACCCTCCAAAAACTCGAGGAAGTATCCAGCCAATGGCTACGAAATTGAGATGATAGTGATAGGTATTTCCTTGAATTTTAATGTACTAGATTTGTACCCCTACAAGCAACATGAATGGAAGAAGAAGGGTGATCAAGAAAGGGTTAAGTGGAAAAAACAACTATCCATAGCGAATGAACTAAAAATGGAGATGATCCTTGACCAAAATATCACTAAAAGGACAAGGAAGAAAGACTAATATGAATAGTTGGGTAAATAGAAAGGACACCAAGAAGAATATGCAACTTGGATGAGTGTTGCAGATGTTCAGAAGCATGGAAAGACAGTTAAAGATATAATAAGAAGGAACCCATGAGACTATTTTAATATGTGGGATTTTGATGTAAGCACATCACGGATAAATTTATATTTTTTCATGTAGTGATTTCTTCTATATTTGTACCTATTACTACTATGATAGATAAGAAGAATTTATGTTTTCTAGGAATTTTAACTGAAGCTTCCTCATGGTGAGTAGGTAAATATTATGTTTGGCTAAGGTGGTATTCATTCTGCTAGAAAACGTATAAAACCCTCCTGCCACATTTACCCAAGTGATTGGCTAATCAGGGTAAACATGTGATGAATAGTTTCTATGATATGGTTAAATACCTATTTATCAGTTGAGGAAGTGGAACATAAGGAACAGAGACAACCTGACCTTATACAACTACAACAGAACACCTAAGAGTCATTGAACCCATCCATATGACCATCCCAGGAGAAAAACGAACACTTTGGTGCATTAAAGCCTTAGTCACTCCCTTGACATGGGAATGCATGCGAGTGGGACATTCCATTCACTCCCACTATAAGTAATGCATGTGGCCAAGGAATTTCATAGGTAGTTCAGTGCTAGCGACTCCAAATTTCGTGCCACTTTTTCAAATCAAGGAATCAGGTCACTTCCCAGAACACCATGAGACTTCTAGAAATGAAAAGTAACATAAAAACAATGATACAAATGTAAATAATTGAAAAATAAATTGAATGTATGCCTAATAACCATGATATAAATGCCATTAAGCATGGCACAAGTATGCATTCTACAGGTTTAAGCAACATACTTGAGCATATGGGTCTCACACTTATCTGAGAATCATTAGGAAGCAATGATACCTCGTCACAATAAATAAATTACCATATATTAAGCCATACATTCATTGTACCATTAGGTTAATTTTGAGGTTTGAAAAGGGCCTCCTAAGGAAATCATAAAGTAATAGTGGAAATAATAAAATCTTATTATATTACATCACCAAATTTTAGAGGGGAAAAAGATCAAAACTATTTTTCCAACTCGTATTTTCAACTTATCTCCCTATTAGTTTACAAAAATTTCAAGCGACAACACACATTAGATGAAAAATTTGATTCCTCATCCAACGAGTACCCACATTTCATATTTTCGATGGACCCTCTTATACAAAAATTTATAAATACATGATAAACGTGATTGCAATAACATTTTTTCATGTATTTCTAATTTTTCGTGTAATAGGGTGCATCAAAAGTATTCAACATGGGTACTCCTTGGATCAGAAATTAAATTTTGCATCCAATAACTACTCCCGCTCGAAATTTGAGTAAAACCTTAGGGAGATAAGTTTAAAACATGTGTTGAAAATTTTGTTTTATTATTTTATTATTTTTTAATAATTTTACTTTTTTACTCCAAAAATGGTGAATCATCCCCCATGGTTGGCATCACCATCTTGAATCCTATTAGTTCTGATAAAGTTTATCTTGGTTGTACATTTTTCTTAGGAGGCCCATTTTAGACCTCAAAATTCCCCTAATGATAGAATGTTTAACTAAAACATGATGAGAGCCATACATTATCACTGTCATAAATCTTAGTCATAACCAACATATAACCAACAGAAATTTCAAGGATATAACATCCATATAAAACATATATAAAAAAATATATTTACCCATAAGATTCCAAGGAGAAAGAGATATTATTGATAATTGCATAAGCTGACCAGGTATGGGACTTCCATGAACGACTACACCATAGACGAAGTAGAACCAAATATTTCTTTCAGCCAACCACCCCCTCTGCCATATTCGAAGCATGAATGTGGGATATCATTAAATACATCAATAAAAACCAAACCAAGTCTTTTAGATGCCAAACCACCTCAACCCTCAACCATTGATTCCAACTCGTGGTCAGACATCACTAACCAACACTATATTGGTATCTACCTAAGTTTTCTAGGGCTCTAGAGCTTTTTTTCCAAACATGGCTTCTAGGACTGGTAACTCAATCTAAAACTGTTGTCAATGTACCATAGTATTTGTCTAGACAGGGCTTCTAGGACTAGTAACTCAACCCACCAAGGGATTCCAAAGTTTTTTTCCAACAAAGGTTTCCAAAACTAGTAACTCGACCAAAGTTGTTACAGGGCTTCCAAAGCATTTTTCCAAGGCTTCAAAGGACTAATAACACAACCCATAGAAAAATGAACATGAAAAACAACCTAAAAACGAAAGTGAAACCCACAAAACCATGGCTATCTAGGAAATGGAAATTCTAGGAAAAACCACTATCAATTCATGCAATCCTCCATGCCAATGAAAAATCATAGACAAATAATCACATGCATATGTGGTGCATGCCAATGCTAGAGAGAAATCATACCTGCAAGTCAGAAATTGCAAGAAAAACCCATTTTAGTTATTGATCCCAATGTCCTCTTGTGCTTTCCTACCTTTCCTTTTCCTTATTCTTCCAAATATCAAGTGAACCACACTCCTCCAACAATGTTCCAAGAAAAATCGAAGTGTCCAAGAGTATGTGAGAGAGAGAGAATAGAATGAGAGATCAAAAACTGAACCGAAAAAAGTATGTGAAAAATCTTTCCAATTGGTCCTCATAAGCCTTTTTATTAATTAGGCCTATGTTTTCTTCATTTTCAATCATTTTCCTTCAATTTCATGCTCACATGCAATGTGTGATTTTTCACCTTCATTTTCTCCTATTTTCTGTTATTTTCATAAATAATTTCCAATTAATGCCACTTTCCTTTCCAAAGACTTTTCCATTTCCTTTTCCAATTTCCTTTAGCTATAATAAATGGAAGTGACACTCATTAGCATGTTTTTCCCAATATTTATCTTGGAATGTGTGTCCCATGAACAAGGCTTATTTTACCTTTATTAACTTTTCCATAGAATTTTTACCATGGTTGTTACAGAACCCTCCCCCTTGGGGAAACACCATCCTCGGTGTTCAAAAACACCTACAACCAACAAGAATGCTAAAACAAAAAAATCTTCCCATTGGGATTTATAAATTCATTATCTATAATGATCAACCTACAAAGAAGAAAACCAACATGGAAACATAACAACATGACAACCATAATGACATGACACCATACCGCTAATTGGAGATTTATAACACAAATCATGATGATATTTTCTTTCATGTACATATCTACCTATACCAAAACATCATACCAAGCATATAACAAAGAATTGTATCAAGGAAATTTTCTCAACAAATGAATAGAGAAGGATACAAGGCTGGCATATGATATGCGTCTCCCATGTAGCTTCATCGAGCCCAAAGTGCTTCCACTACACTTTAACGTGCTCGATTGTTGGGTTCTAGAGCTTGAGCATATTTCCCTGCAATATACATTGTGGTTCCCTCTTGAATTCTACCTTTGGCTCCACCTCCAATATATAGTATTCAATCACATTATTGACATATTTAACATACCTCTTAGGAATAGCACATGAAAAACATTATGGAATTTCACTTTTGGAGGCAGTGTAAGTTGATAGGTTATAGGTACAATCATTTCAAGAATATTAAATGGTCCATAATACTGAGGTGCCAATTTGGCACATGATCCAATCCTCAAGGATCTCTTCTTGGGCTTGATGAAAAAGTACACCTATTCCCCAACCTGAAATTCCTTAAACAACCTATTTTGATCCACGTAAATTATTGTATATCCGATGCAACCTTGAGATTATTCTTGATTAACTTCATTTACCATTCAATTCCTTCCAACATATTCAACCGAATCAATATAATTTTCACCGGATCACTCCAACTAATGGGAGTATTACAAATCCTCCCATGTAATGCCTCAAACGGACTCGTCCTTAGTGATTCCTATTAACCGTTGTTGTAATAAATCTCGACTAGTGGAGTATACTCTTTCCACTTTCACTATTCATGCATCACAGACATCCTCAAAATGTCGTCCAATATCACATTGACCCTCTCTATTTGTCCAACTTCATGTGGATGATAGGTTGTATTGAAGGCCAACTCTGTACCTAAACCTACAATCAACTCCTTCCAAAACTTAGAAGTAAACTTAGCATCCCTATATTACATAATATTATTTGGAGAAACGTGCAATATGACCACATATCTGATGAACGCATGTGCCAAATCACTAGCTGAATTGGTATACTTCACTGGAATGAAGCACACTACCTTTGTCAACTTATCAACCACAACCATAATTGAGTCATTTTGTCTCGATGTCCACAGAAAACTAGTGATGAAATCCATGTAAATGACCTGCTATTTCCACACTAGAATCGAGATCAAACTTAGTAAGACACCTGGATTCTTACACTCTTCCTTTAGTTGTTTAAAATACAAGCATCTCGCCACAAACATTGTCACTTCTTTCTTCAAGTTCGTCCAACACTAGAAATTCTTCTCTACTTTCAATGTATTTTGACATTCTCGGTAACCTAAATACGGTTTCACATGAAACTCTCTCAAGGTAATATTCTTGAGCTCAATTTCATCTCGTACATAAATATTTTCCCTAAATGTGACAGATCCATCCACTGTAAGATGATAGTCCACATCGTGTGCAGTTGTATCTACAACTGTACCTGTACCACTACATATACCTATATTTTTACTAATACCTGTACCTATATTATGTTGTAACATGTGCTTGAAATCCATGTACCTGTTATCCTATTGACCTTCTTCTAGGATATCAACCTATAACTTTGTCTCATAAGAACTCATATTTTCTATGTGGTTTACCTATATCTTCCTGCTAAGATAATTTGAAACCTTGTTCTCTACCTAATATTAGATTCAAACTCACTCGTCATGGCCAACCATATATCTTGTGTGGAATTCATATTTGGATGGTAAAATAGATACCTCAATCCGATGTGATCCCTCATCAGTACAAATCTCATGCCAGGGAGATTGTGCCTCCACATCTTCAATGCATGGATAATCACTACCAACTGAATATCATGTGTCGGATAATTTTTTCTCATGCTCATTCAGTTTTCGTAACTCACAGCATAATACTTATCCTTCATGCATAAGAAATCCACCAAGTCCTCTCTTGAAAACATATTTTCATACTACAAAATATTTGTTAAGATATGAAATATTTAGCACTAGAGAATTTTTCAACAACCATTTTAATTGCTCAAAACTTATTTCAAATTCCTCTGTCCATTCGAAATTTCTTACCTTTTCCGTGGAATGACGTGATAGGATATGTAATGCAAGAGGATTTATTGATGAACCTCTTGTAGTAACCTTATAATGCCATAAATTATCTTACTTCATCCAAATTCTTAGGATCTTCCCTTTCCATGATATGCCTTATCTTCTTTGGATGAGCTTATTTACCTTCCATGGATACCGTACTTCCCCAAGTAGTGTACCTTTGTCTTAAATAAATTTCATTTCTTAAGCTTAGCATACAACTGATTCTCTCACATAAATCTCAACATTTCTACTAAATGTTCGTCATGATCTTCCTCATTATTAAAATATACCAATATATAATCAATGAATATAATCACAAACTTGTCCAGATAAGGAATAAACACACTATTCATCAAGCACATAAAATTAGTTGAAGTATTAGTCATACCGAAATGAACTAAAACAAACTCATAATGCTTGTAGCTAGTCTGGAAATATTTCTTGTGAATGGCACCTTCTTTAATGTGTACCTAATGGTTTCTCCATCTTAGATCAATCTTCGAGAAAAAAAATTTGTCCTTCAATTGATCGAACAAATCATTAATCCTCCACAACGAATACCTATTTTTGATGGTAACCTTATTAAACTATATGTAATCAATGCATATCCTGAGTGTAAAATCCTTCTTCTTCACAAAAACTACCAATGCACCCCAAGGTGATATACTTGGCCTAATGTATCCATTTTGAAGCATTTGCTTTAATTGCAACTTCAGTTCTACCAACTCTAGAGTGCTCATCCTGTATGGTATTTTTGATGCTATTGTTTCCCCTCATGCTAAATAAATAGAAAAATCCACTTCCCTGCGAGGCAAAAAGTCTTAAATATATATGGAAAACACATCCTGAAACATTTTTAGAACCGAGAACCTATTCAATATCTCCACATCCTCAACATCATTACCTTTATCACTAGAAATATTTACTGCAAATAACACACAACCTTTCTCGTTACTATGCTTCACCTACATATTTTTAGCCATCCTACCTGATGTTTCCTTCTTCTAGCCTTGCAAGACTCTCTTTTCTCCATTATCATCCAAACACTCAATAGATTTTTCATGGAAGTCCAGTTTGGTCCCATGAGTATACAACCATTGTATACCCAACATCATACCATACGAACCCATCGACAATACAGTAAAATGTGCTGATGTAGACATACCATTCAACTCAAATGCACAAGATCTTACCCAATAATGAAGTCGCTTCTTTGTACCTATATCCAATTGCACTAACCAAGAATTTGCATGCACTAATTTATTCAAACCACATTTATCCATTAGTTCATGATTAACATAACTATAATTATATCTAGGATCAATCAAAATAGAAACAACTTGATCACAAATCTTACCAGCCATATCGATAATAAACTCCTGGTGATCTTCCTTCCTGTTAGCCAATGCTGCATAGATCCGAGGAACACTTTATCTAACATCCTCCACTGTCTGAGCTTCTTGAGAAATGTAGATATGTGGTCTAGTACCATAATGTTGTTGAAAATATCTCCAGCGGTGATATTTTCCATAAACTTTACAACACTGCATCGACTTCCAACCCACACCCTTGTTCTGCTCCTAAAACTAAACTCTCTGCCCTTTTTTAGATGCATTGAAATTCTTTTGTTGTGTTGCATTCACCTTTTTATTTTTGTCCCTGTCACTTTCTTGATTCTTATCATATTTCCCTTTATTATTATCATTACCTTTCCAATCCTTCTTAGTCTTAGATCTACACTTTGATTGCTCATAAAAATGCTTTAGCTTCCTGATGGCCTCCTTCAATGATCGAGGCTCATCAAACTCAATCATGTGTTTGAATGTTCACAAAAATATACTGATGAATATCTAAATCTTGGACTTCTCCTCCTTGAGGTAAGGTAAATACCTTAATAAATCCAAAAACCTTGTAGTTTACTCCTCATGAATCATAGATCCCATATTAATGTCATAAAACACTTTTTCTTTATCATCATAGTACCTCTATGATACGTAATTCTTACTAAATATTCTCTCGAATTCACTCCAATTCAACTCCTCATAAATATCTTTGATGTTATTTACATTCCCACCACATATCTTTTTTACCTTTAAGACTGAATGTAGCTATTTTGGCCTTCATGTTCTTTGAGTAATCATGTCATCTGAAGAACTTACTCATTCCAAGAAACCACGCTTCTGCATCTTGTGATTTATTCATTTCCCTATCAAGTGTAGGCAACTTTTCTTTCTTGAACTCATCCAAAAAATATCCCCTATCAGTAGTCCTCTGGTAAGGGTGCTAATGATGATAACCATGATACTTGTCAGAACTAGAACTAGAATAGTACTTATTTCCATCACCTCTCCTATACGATGTATCCAAGAACCTACCATCCCTAATCATGTCATATTTATTTGGCCTGTACCTGATATGGGCTCTGTTGTCAACCCCATTAGTGCTATCCTCCTATCCATAGCTGATCTGAAGTGGCCCCTTTATCTGTAATCCTGAAAAAATTTAAAGGATTAATGCAATGACTTATTATTATTTATCTTTTTCGTGCATGATTCTATCATTGTCTACATTTCAACTCCTTATTTCTTCCTTGAAACTCCTCAATGTGTCTACTATGCTAGAATATTTCCCAACACCATGTTGCTCATTTGATTCATAGGGAGAATCTTCATACATAATGACCATAATCCAACAAATGTATGCATAACAACATATAAACACTAACACGCATAAGCAATGCATGACTGACATATACTTACAACAAAAAAATTCAAAACGGCACCATCAATTTCATATGACGACACCACTGCGATAATGACCAATGTCATGCATACACAACATGAACATAGACTACAAGCACAAGGACCTATATGCAACCGAAATGTACAAGCGACAACACATTCATCTAAGGGGAATGGAAATCAAAGATCGCCTAAGAAGAACAGAACCATGCTTTGACACCACTCTGTAATACCCTCCTCCCACATCTACCCAAGTAACCAGCTAACCAAGATAAACATGTGACGATGAGTTAGTGTGATATTATTCAAATCCATATGTATCAGTTGGGGAAGTGTAACCAATAGAACATAGACAACCTAACATTCTACACCTGCAAGAGAACCCCCAGGAGCCATCTAACACATCCAAGTGACCAACATCCCGTGAGACACACTCATAGTTTTCTCCATTAAAGCCTTAACCTCTCTCTTGACATGGGCAGGCATGTGACTGGGACCCTATAGCCATTCCCACAACAAGGCATGCATAGAAACTATGACTTTTCTAAGTAGTTCTGGGCTAGTGACTCTTGAGTTTGTGCCACTTTTTCATGGCGAGGACTCAGGTCATTGTCCAGAACCCCATGAAACTTTCATAAATAAAAAATAACATCAGAAAAATGATACAAATGTATATAATAGAACAATAATTTGAATTGACCCCTACTATCCATGACATCCATTTCATCAAACATGTTAGAAATATGCATTCTAAAAGTTTAAACAACATATTTGGACATAGGGTTCTCATGCTTATCTAAGATTAATTAAGAACCATTAATGTATCTCCATAATAAATAAATTACCATCTATTAAGAAATACATTAATTTTACGTTCATTGTTTAACCAAAACATGATGAGATCCATACATTATTGTTTTCATAAATCTCAGTCACAACCAACAAAACTATAGAGGATATAACAACCATATAAACAAGTATATTTACCCATGAAATACCAAGGAGAAAGTTATTATTGATGATTTTTTAGGTTGACCAGGTATGTGACTTCCACGAACCACTTTACCATAGACTATGGTGAAACAAATATTTCTTTCATCTAATCACCCTTGTGCCATATTCCAAGCATGAACTTGGGATCTCATCAAACACATAAATCAAAACCAAACCAGGGCTTCTAGAGGCCAAAAAAACTCAACCCTCAACCATTTATTCTAGCTCATGGTCAGACATCACTAACCATCACCATATTGGTCTCTACCACAGTTATCTAGGGCTCTAGAGAATTTATTCCAACCAAGGCTTCCATGATTAGTAACTAAACCCACAATTTTCGTCGGGCTTCCAAAGAATTTTTCGAACGAGTGCTTCTAAGACTAGTAACTGAACCCACCAAGGGCTTCCAGATAATTTTTTCCAACTAAGGTTTTAAAGAGAAGTAACTCAACTTAAGTTGTTATAGGGCTTCTAGAGAATTTCTCCATCCAAGGATTCCATGAACAAATAACTCTACCCACAACCAAAGGCACATGAAAACCAAGAAGAAAATAAAAGTAAAACCCACAACACCATAACTATCTAGAAAATTGAAGGCTAGGCAAAACCAATGTCAATATAGGAAATCCTCCATGACAATGATAAATCATAGACAAATAACCACATGCATATGACATGCATGCTAAAAATAGTGAGGAAATCATACATGAAACTCGACATGTGGAAGAAAAACCTGATGTAGTTGTTGATCCAAATTTTCTCTTACACTTTCCTACATTTCTTTTGCCTTCTTGATCCAAATCCAAAGTGCACCACACTCCTCCAATAGTGCTCCAAGAAAACTCTAAGTTCCCAAGAGTATGAGAGAGAGAGAGTATAGAATGAGAGCTCCAAAACTGAATTAGAAAAGGTCTGTGCAAATTATTGCCAACAGATCCTCATAAGAATTTGTATTAATGAGGCCTCTATTTTATTTTTTTTCCATTATTTTCCTTCAATTTCGTCCTCACATGCAACCTGTGACCCTTCACCTTCCTTTTCTCTCATTTTCCATTATTTGCATAAATAGTTGGAAATTAATGCCACTTGTTTTTCCAAAGACATTGCCATTGCCTTTGCCAATTTCCTTTAGCCACAAAAACCCAAAGTTAAACCCACTAGGATGTTTTTCCCAACATTCAACTTGGAATACATGCCCCATGACCAAGGTATTTTTTACCTTTATTAACTTCTGCAAGGATTTTTTACTAGGCTTGTTACAATAAGGACACCTATAGGGATCTATGATGGTTGCTTATTACAACTCCATTTTTCCTTATGGAGATATTTTATTAAGGATGAGGGATATAAAATAAGAGGAAATATCTATTGTTTAGGGGGCACTCAAACTTTTGTAATATCTCCACACATTTGTAAATTCCTGTAATACAATGTATAATAGAAACTTATGTGTTATTTTTTAATGTTGTGATTGAATCTGTGTATTGAAACCTATAAAATGAGACAATGATTTAGTATATGTTGATTTTATATGGGAATAAGTTGATAGATTGAGTAGATCAAGTCTAAGAAGTCACAAGGTGAGGGATGTCCCTGTAGCCATGACCCTTATTACCTGACCACATATTTAAAGATCCTAACCAAGTTGATACGTGGTTGTGAAGGTTTAGAGGGATACTAGCATAAGCTGGGATATCATTGGTATTTTGGCACAAGGATAGAGAAATATTTCCCACCACACCTCTAACTTATGTCATGGGGTACACCTCCACCCCCTCTTTCTTAAGTCACAAAGTACCCACCCCCTAGCAGTTACGATAGGTCGTTAGATCTCACCGTGTGCAATTGATTGGTGGAAATCAATTTGAAAAAAGGGTGAGGTGGAGTGCCATAATTTGGCTCTTATGGGGAAAGAAAGAGACTATGGGCTAGTAACACCAGCTCAAGCACCACCAAGAACCAAGAAAAGTGTTCCAAAATAAGCCAAAGTTGAGGAAAAGACTAATTGAATCACCAATATTCCGACTCAAAATGGAAAGGAATGATCCAAAAATTTCTATAATCCTAGTGAAATCACCACCATAACTATGTTAGAGAGAAATAAATAAGATGAAATGATTCATATTATATTTTTATTTCAATTATATTTATCTATTAAACTAACATATAGTGTAATTATGTATTATAAATATTATATTATTTAATAGTTACATATCATAGTTAAAATTTCACCACATGAAAACATCTCAATTATATATATGATAACAATTTATTTATTTATTTTGATGAAAATTGAATTATTGGTTAAAAAAATAATGTGAAGATAAAAACTAGTTTTTGTTTCTAGTTTTTTTGAATTTTATTAAATATTGAAATAAAATTATAAATTAAATAACTTTGAAAATAATATAAATATATATAGATAGATAGATATTTATTTAAAAATTCATTATTAAAATACAATCCTACAATTAAAATTGCATTTTAGGAATTGTGAAGTATCAAAATACAAGCAGAATAAATTATATTATTCAGTTAAACAATTTCCAATTCCTATTTAAGGATATAATTTCTAAATGAGTTCAGATATTTCAACCGAACCTCTTTTTTTTTACATAATCATGTAATATTTTGTTTCATACATAACGATGTTATATTTAAATAACGATGCTATATTTAAATAATGGAAATGTGGAGAGAATAAGAATATTACGGTGATAAAGGTAGAAAAAGAGAAATTAAATTAAAAAAGGTAAATTATATATATATATATATATATATATATATATATATATATATATAAAAGGGTAGAAAAAGGAAATAAATTTAAAAAATAAAGGTAAATAATAAATATATAAGTATATGAATGGAGGGGTGATTTGGAAAATTTAAAATTTGATAATAAAGAAAAGTTTTGAATTGAAATACTATGAAATAGTTGAAGAATAAAAATAGTCCTTTTGAACTTCTTGCAGGCCAGTTAATTTTAACATCAAATGGCCAAACACAATTTTAAGAAAGAAAGTGGGATTCCTTAATTAAAATTTATTTTATTGGTAATAATTTTATAAATATCCAGAATAGTCTAGTTCATTTTAAGAATTAGATCTTATAGATTTAGAGAGTTAAGGATTCGATATTATACATGCTTATGCATAAGTAGAAAGAACAAATCAAGACAGGGTTAAATGTTATTTTGGAAAGTTACTTGAACATCTTGTGGGCCTTTTAAGTTTCTATCTTTGAAAAGAGGAGCGAAGGCCCACAAGTGGGATGGATATTATATAATCAAGTTGGGTAGAATAGGGTAGTAAGAACTCCATGTATCTAATTTTCTTGACGGAGTTCATGCCTCCGTTATTTATCGGAATTATTATTTTGGTTTAATATATACTAAAAAGTTGTGTATGATTAGATAAATGGAACTTGTTTTTTGGCATCATTTCACACCCTCGTTAATATGCCAATGCATGATAAATTAAAAAATAGGGAGATAAAATTTTAATCCATGAATCTCCCAGCTATCAGGTGAGAGCCTTTGAGGATTCCAATCAACATTACTATTTAATTAATTACTCAAACAATAAATATGTACCTTAATTACTCAAGCAATAAATATGTATCTTATATATTTACATTCCAGTAATTAATATGTATATTATATAATTACATTTGAGTAGGCATGAAACAAAACCCTAAAAAATAAGATTTAAGTTCTAAATACAGACCAAATTAGAAAACTTAACAAATGTTTTCTCCATTATTTTAAATTTTTTCTATTAATGGAGAAATGATTTATTTCCACACCTAATACCTCCCTTAACATGTCAAAATTCATCTTCTTAAGAGGTTTGGTAAAAATATCAGCAACATTATCACAAGTATTATAATATTTAAGAGAAATATCTTTAGACTGTGTATTTTGTCTAACAAAATGAAACTAAGCATCAACATGCTTTATTCTTGCATGATAAACTAGATTACTTTCCAATTTGATTGAGCTATGGTTATCATGATTTATTAGTGTAGCCTTATTTTTTCTTCTACAACATCTTCAAGAAATCTCCTCAACCAAAGAACTTCACAAGTTTCTACACATAAATATTTATACTCTACCTCAGTGGATGACAAAGATACCATAGGCTGCTTCTTGATACTCCATGAAACAAACCAATATCCAATAATAAAATCATAACCTATTCTAGATATTTTATCATCCGAATTACCAATCCAATTTGAATATGAGTAACATGTTAGACCAACATCAAATGAGTTAGTATAACTAATACCAAAATAAATTGATGCAGGAGCATCCAACTGAAAGGCTATAGCTCGAGTTGATTTCTTGTGCTGGGCAGAAGAAGAAGTTTTGAGT
Organism: Pinus albicaulis; assembly: GCA_034641835.2. Lineage (NCBI taxonomy): Eukaryota > Viridiplantae > Streptophyta > Pinopsida > Pinales > Pinaceae > Pinus > Pinus albicaulis. The sequence goes on from CM076579.1 coordinate 1,556,075,974, forward strand.
TTTATTTTACTTTGTTTTAAGTTAATTTGGGCTAACACAACCATTATAATTTCTAGATTAAAAGAATAGTTAGATTAGGATTAGTTAAGTGTTTAGTTTTAATAAACTGTTCTGAAATTGAATTACAATTTCTCAACCATATGGAGATTTTGAAAAGGCATAAAACCAAACCAAATCCACCATTGTGAGGGTCTTCCACCTTGAGGAAGAAAAAGAAATAGAAAAAGTTTTATTAAAAATGTGTGTGTGTACATGAATACAATTCATGTTTAGATTCCTTTATAAAAGTGATTTGCTGTCTGTGAGAGCTCATCTGAGTGATAAATTATGTTGTGAATCTTTTAGTAAATAACCAAAATTTCATAACCTTCAGATAGTAGGACGGGACTAAGTTAAACTCAATAAATATAGTGTACTGGAAATATAAGTTACAGTTGAATTGAGGCAAGAAACTATCACACCTTTCAAGCATAATCACAAGTATACTTTCAAACAAATATTGATAAAAATTTCTACATTATATTTCCTTCTTAAAAGTCTGATATACAAACAAACTAAGACGTAGTAGAGAAACATTATAATCTCAGTTAGAGGAACATTTAAAAGAAATGAACCTTTTGAGGCCTTGGAATTCCATTGTCGAAACATGGGGGAAAACCACCCAATCCTAACCTTAAAGCAACTCCTTTTCTGTTTAGTGTAGTGGCTCTGACTGGGGATAATGGGTCCAGTTTCCTAATAAGGATGATTTTGAGGGTGTGTGATTATATGGCATGCAAATAGAAATGACTTTAATCTATCATATGCATCTATCTAAATTATTTATTCCAGTATATACCCAGGGTGTTTCTTCCTTTATGTGATCTGAAAAGATATCCTTCAACTGTTAGTAATATAGATCATTTAACAATTTAAAGAGATGAAAATTATGTAAAATGGCTCTTCTAACAAAATAATTTGACTAGAAGAATTGTGAAAAATATATCGCATTCATATGCGTGATTATAAATTCAATAAGAAACTACAGATAAATATTAGAACAGAAGTGCATGTAACATTCATCTATAACGATGCTTTAAATATATAATGAAATAAAAGACGACTATCAATCTATAAAAAAGACTTAATATAAGTGAATAAAAGTAGCATATGTACGAAGTCCTACTCATGTAAAATCATAGTAATTTATCTACTCCTTCTCGCTTTCAAGAAATATAAAGAGTACAATAGTGCAACATCAGTTTAAAGATAACAGATGTGTTCCATTAATTCATCAAAACACGTCAAACTTACAATAGTGCATTCTTTGAAAATGCTTTTGAAAAAATTTTGGACCCATATCTAAATGCATGAGAGGGGTTTAATTACTAAGCTAACTATGTTCTAATAATACATTTTTACAAAAATATAGAGGAGGTTTCAAACAACCATCCTCGTAGGAATAACTTAAACTGCGATCTAGGAAAATAAAATAACAATTTTGATTTATGAATTTCGCCCTTTCTTCTGGATTTGGTCACGAAGTTGAAAAATATCTACCATAGGATTTGGATGAGCTAGATGTGAAATCCTTGCTCTAGCATGTCCCTTAAATACTGCATTTGAAAGTATGGGTTGCGATATTTTTGTTGAATCTGTTATGGATTTCAAAATCTGATACTGATGATAAGGTTTGATCAAAAAATTCCAATAATTTTCTTTATCAAACTTATTTACCTTCTTAATTACTTCATCTCGTGTCTCTGCTTTCTACTTCCATTATGTTTCTACCTGTTTTTCTTCCGAGAACACTTCAAATGTGTTCTCTTTCAGAAGTTCTTCTTTTACCAGTTGTTCACATACATATTCAATAATTTCATTTGATAACTTAGACATTTTCGTTGCTGCTTTCTTTTCCTACTTGATTTGTGCTTCCTAATATCTAAATAGAATCTCCTTATGAAACTTATCACCCTAAGGTAGATCTGCTTCCTTTCCTGAGCCTGATACTTGCCACTGAATATGTTCACTGATCTTCTTTTCAAGTCTTTCACATTCAAGTTTTTTAATAACTATCTGTTGGATCAGTATTTTATTTGAATCACAATAAGATTCAACCATAGAATCTTGATGACAAAATACTTCCTGTTATTTCTTTAACTTAGCATTTATATCGAGTGCTTCTTTAGTAAACTTCTCTAATTGTAGTTGGCTCTATATTCTAATCATTGTTGTTTCCAGTTGTGCTTGATTCTCATTGATTTCTGTTTGATGCTACAATTTCAGGCTTTTGAAATACTTTTGAAATTGGGCCATATTTTCTTTGATTTTCTCATTGGAGTTGGATTTTTCTTCATTTAACAGCCTCTCTAGTTCTTGTGTTCTGGCTTCCTTTTGCCTCAGTAGCTTTATCAACGGTGGCAATAGCATATGCCCCTGCGTATTGTGATAATTTAGTTAGATGTTCTGTAGGGTCATCTAAGGAATCCTTCCATAATAAATCAATTGATTCATCTATGATATTTGAGACTCTTTCATGAGTTCTCCTTCTTTTGTTCCTCTTAACTACAACCTTATAGCTAGGATTGTATAAAATATCCAATGATGTAATTTATTCAACTTGTAAAACTATTTTTTCTATAGGATAGCTCGGTATGATCTCTCGATCATGAGTTTCTGGAACTTGGTGTAGTGGATTAACAGTTTTCACTATCTTATGGGAATGTTCAGGCGTTTCAAGCTATATACATGATCAGTATTAGGATTAGCTTTAGGAGTTTTTATTTCTTCATAAACATCCTCCCATTAAGTATTAAATTCTTCGTTTGTCACTTTTCAAACTGATCTAGTATGTCATGACTGTGCTGAACTCTTTGAGAAGTTGTTTATGTTCCATTACTTTCTTTTCGCTCATGCATCTCTATCTCTTGAATTACCTGATCAATTATCTTTTCCGGGCTATCCTTTCTGGATTTAGATTCATTTTTAGATTGATCTGAATTGTGAGATTGATGTTGTGATTGACTTGATTCATCCTCCGACATGTCTTTTGCTTCATTATCCAAGCTGATACTTGGAGTAGGTATGTTGACATCTTCAATAGTTAACAAATTGAGATGAAATATCTGCAATCTCTTATTTCTATATACTTGGAAAGTTTCTAAATCATCTTGACTCAATTGGCTAGATGCAAACTTGGTTATATCTGAAAATTTTCCTATGCCATGGAAGAGATCATCAAATCCATCTGTCTCCTTTACAAAAGGCTTCATTTTACGCTCTGTAGTGTAATTTTTAATTACATCATTTGGATCATATAACTTCTTTGTAATTTCTTCCAATTTCAATATATTGATCTTGGAAACCTCCTTGAAATTATGGTCAATATCATACAGTGCAAAAGTGCCACACTGTATAGGGAAATTGGGCCAAATGGTCTTCTTCACATATTTTAGTTGTTTAGTGATACGAAGTAATCTCTCGTGCAAGAAAATTATTAGGAACATAATAAGGTAAGATGTGGGGAGAATCATAAGTCCTGAATACTTTGACATATTTAAAATTCTCCTCTGCAAACTATCTAGCTACAGAAAAAATATTTGTGCTAGCCTCTTCAGACACCCTAGGGGCCTTTTTATTGAATATCATTTGGTGCATAGGCAATATGAATCCATAATTTTTTTTATAAAAATGTAGGTGGAAGTCTGAATCCTAGAGGTCTTTGTGGTAAATGTGGGTTCGGGTAGGGTCTTGGGTAGTTCATTTCCATCCCATGGTAGGAAAACTAGAATTAAAACAGATGGCGTCCATTACATAGGCAGACATATAAAAGGGAGTTGTCTCTCTATATGAAGAACTCCTTTTATTCCTATATTAAGTGATGTGTTTGGCTAAAATATCAGATAGGATGCTTTCCCAATTAAGAATTGATTAATTGACTATTGTGTCAATCAATGGAACCCATTCTATTGAAAACCTAGTGGTATCAGGTTTGGAAAAAAATTTACACAACATATCGGCATCATAACAATAAGGGGAAGGATTTTGGGCAATTGGGTATGTACAGAGTTTATCTCGCTTCAAGTCTCTCTGGTCTTCCTTCCATTCTTGTAAGAATTTCATGAGATCTGGATGTTCTACTCTAAAGCTTTCCAGAAAATATTTGTCATAGCTTTTTTGTGAATTGGGTAAGTGATACATTTCTTTCAAATCATCTGCCCTGAAAGAGCCAATATTCTTACTTCTTGAATCCTTAAAAGTTCTATCTTTTATTTTTAAGTGGTTAATTGCCCACTTAACCATATTCATGTAAGGGATAAATTTTTTCCTTGTGGCTATCTTGTGGACGAATGGACATGCGGTGTTAAAATCAGTTGGATCTGAAGAAATAGATAATTCTGCTCAAGCAACTTTATCCATCACTATTGGCTTTTCATCTTTGAAAAAATGATACAGTTCTTCCCATGATAAACAACCACATTCCTTATTGCAGGTGGTATCTGAAAATAAGGGAGCCATGTCTGAATCTTCAATAGTCAGTATTTGAGAAATAGCTTTATCTTTCTTGTTTGTCTCTTTGTTCTTCTTTCTATTGGTTAGTTTCATGATTACAAGTATATAGAAAAATCATTATAAATATATGGAATAAAGAGACAAATCCGTTCAAATTATGCAAAAATAGATACGAATCTTATCAAATATAACAAAAATCATCGATAATGATTTCAAAGTCAGGTCTCTTACATCTTCACATGAAATATATATCAATCAACTTAAAGCCGTTAGATCTCAAATGTCATTTTGATACGACATAAGCCATTTCGCATGCTCGAGAAATTAAATGTCATGAATTCACATAGCACCATATATAACTTTTGATGCTTATAATGTTTACCAATAAATGTTGTGAAATGTGATGTGCGCAAATCGTACATCACAACTTTTATGCGATAATAGATTTGTTTTTCGGCTAAGTTATGCAAAATGTGAAATGCGCATTCAAAATTCAAGTAGTCGCACTAAAAGGAATTTAATGATTTTCCTTTGGTGTTTTTTCGGCTTGTCAGGTCCACACAATCGCACTTATATATAATTACCTTATGAGATGGTTGTTAAATATGGTGTGATGCGATAAAGAGTTTATAATGATAATTGAAGTTTTTCCAAGATTTTTGAAACCTATATTCGAAAAAGGTTAGCGCACTTTGCAATTCACATAGCTTAGAAGCTTATTATTTGTTTTAAGTTATAAGCTATGCATTTTGTGACGCGCCCAAGAAATAAAGTGGAAAACTTAAAAGAAAACATTTATTTCCTAAGTTTTTTTGTTTAAAACTAAAAAATAAATCTCCTATTTATTTCTAAAGGGTCCCCATTTATAAGAATAAATGGGGGATGTCCTATAGCACAACAAAACCTTTTAAGGGTTTTGAATATATATAAGCCAGACTGAGTAACTGTGATGGTTTATACCCTGCTCGCAAGGATTACAAGCTCACAAAGACCACGACAAAGACACCAGTGAAGGTATGAGCTTGTCTCGAGATGCTACAAGGGAACTAAAGGAAAGAAAACTAGCTGATAGTCAAATTATGATGAAACCCTCATGGGTTTTCTCCATTATTCAAAGTTAAATACAGTAAGTACATTGTGGAAGGGTCGTACTGTGTTAAAAAGAACTAGCATTGAGAACAAGATGATGACCCGAGACTTCTCCAAGTACAAAAACTGCAAAACATAGAAAGAGACATGAATATTTCAGAAGCAGAAGCAACAAATTGACACAGAAGACACAAAAAAATAAAAGGGTGGAGAGACTCGTTTCCATAATCATACCTGAGGTAGAAGAACTTTTGGTAGAAGGAAAATACAAGCGTGAATTCATTACAGTGAATTTCGGGAGTCATTACATGTTGACATTGTCCTAGAGGGTTAGAAAGGACAAAAAATGAAAAATAAAAATTAAACCAGAACTTAAGCTTACCCATGTGAAGATTTCTGAGCCATTCATGGAAATAGAAAAGCCCTGTTGGATACACAGAAACCAGTCTTAAAAGTCATGAGCATACCACCACTTTCGATGAAAAGAAGTAGAGGAATCAAAAACAAAATAAAAAGATAACTTTCAGCATTACCAAAAGAATCAAGAATTCTTCATGTAGATGGATGCATTATAAGAGGAGAAACTAGTTTGTGTATGCACAGTCAAAAATTGACAGAGGTGTAGGGGGCCACAGGGTCGAAACCCTCGCCCCATATTTTCCCTGTCAAGCCTTGCGATAAAAAGTTAAAATAACATAACAAAACCCTAAAAATTAAATCAAATTATTTTAAGCCTACAAGATTAGCCACGTTTTCAGACCGGAGGTCATGTAAAAAGGGGTTAGCATAGTAATTATGGTAGGTTAACTCACTCAATTTTTCAATTAATAACCAAGATCTGTGTATCTAAAACGTCAACAAGTCTTTAATTTTTTTATTCAATACTTCGTCCTCGATATCATCACCAATTGTGGTATCAGAGCAAGGTTCTCTTCTTTAGTAAATATGGCGGTAGGAAGAAGAGGTAGGGGTAAGGCTATAAGAGGAGTATTAGATGAAGGAATACAAGAACATATCATAAATTTGTTAGCACGTTTGGCAGCAGTGGAAGCGGAAAGGTGCAAAGATCCTGAAGGTGGAGATGACAGTGAGGATGAAATAGAAGCAAGGACATATGGGTCAGAAGAAAAGGGACCATATATCAAGCTATTGAAATTAGTTTTGATGGCTAGCAGCAAACCAAGACCAAATATTTCTAATTATGATGCTAGCTTGTCCAAGGAGGAATTGTTGGACTCGATAAGTGAGTTGCAAAAATACTTTGAATATGAGGAAATTATTGAAGATATTATTGGGTATGTGTTATATTCTTTACATGAATTGTCATGTGCAGGGGGCGATAGCTCTCTTGGTACATTGCGGCGGGCACAACATGGGGATCACAGGGGGGGCAGTAGACCCCCCTATCAGGGTCTAGGGTAGCACCCCCAGGAAAAATTTTTGGTCGTTATTTTCTAGTGGGCGGACCCGCCCATGGTTTTGTGCATGGGTTTCCACATCGTTTTGGCATATAATGGTTTTTAGCCCTGGGTATTTTGTAGATCCGTTCAAGGGAACTACAGTTATGTTCTAATCCAGTGTTAATGGATTGGGGTTTATGTATGCTTCAGAAAGTATATATATGTGTTGTAACACTAAAAGGAATATAATGAAAAATCAAGATGGTCATCTCGATTTGGGATCCAGGGGAAAATCTCTGTGTTTATCTGTTTTATGTTTTATACTCTTGCTATTGTTTATTTTTTGTTTTTAAGATTGGTTTGTAGATAATTTCTATATAGGTATAAAACCTACATTTGGTATCAGAGCTTGTTTCGACTTCAAGGGGATGCCTTTACTACTGAGGGTTTTTTTCTCGGGCCTGAGGTAGACTCTGTTTAGTGGGAGATCTGTTGGATTGATTCTTGAGGTGAAAGAATATGTCAAGTGGTAGAAAGATAGAGATCGAGAAATTTAATGGTCATATTTTTGAGTTGTGGAAGCTCAAGATGGAGGATCTGCTGGTGGATAAGGATCAGTGGATCGCAGTAGATCCAGGTACTAAACAAACGGCAATGTCAGATGAAGACTAGAAGAGGCTGGATCAGAAGGCAAAGAGAACAATATGGTTATGTGTATCAGATTCAATATTGTTGAATGTATCTTAGGAAGCTACGATTAAGACCTTATGGGAAAATCTAGGGGCTTTGTACCAATCTAAGTCTCTGGTGAATAAATTGTTCATATGGAAAAAACTATATAACCTAAGGATGAAGGATGAAGACTCGGTGACAGATCATCTGAATGCCTTCAATACTGTGGTAAGTCAACTTTCATTTGTTCATATTAAAATCTCAGATGAAGATAAGTGCATCAGTTTGTTGCGTTCTCTACCTGATTCCTGGGACAATATAGTTATTGCAATACGTAGCAATACAACTACCTTGAATTTTGATGACATTGTCTCATCCTTGTTGTCGGAGGAAATGAGACAAAGAAATATGGAGGGTCAGAATGCAGATGCCTTATCTGTATGAGGAAGGTCCCAGAATAGAAACATGAATAAGGTTTTGAGTGGGAGATCTAAATATAGAGGGAGATCTAAATCACTTGGAAATTTTGTAAAACCAGATAGCGAAGAAGATAAAGGTGTTGAGGACAGATAATGGTGGGGAGTTCTGCAAGAAGGAATTTGAAGAGTTATGTAAGAAGTGTGGTATAGCACGACAAAAGACTACTACATACACACCTCAGCAAAACAGAGTTGCAGAAAAAATGGACGGAACGTTGTCGGAAAAGACAAAAAGAATGCTTAGTGGTCATGTTACTTGGTGAACAAATCACCCTCATCAAAATTGGAGGACAAGAATTCTAGACAGAAGTAGTGGAGACTGCATGTTACTTGGTTAACAAATCACCTTCATCAATGTTGGAGGACAAGACTCCACATGAGGTATGGAGTGGTAATAAACCCTCGTTTTCGCATCTGAGGGTATTTGGATGTGATGCATATGTACATGTTCCAAAGGAGAAAAGGAGCAAGTTGGATAATAAATATGAAAGGCACATCTTTATTGGGTGTAAGGATGGTTTAAATGGTTAGAAGCTTTGGAACACGAAAACAAGGAAGGTTGTGTACAACCTATATGTGGTGTTTAGAGAGGTGAAAGATGTTGTTAAACATGAATTCCTACCAAAGTAACCTGAAAAGATAGATTTTGAGCTAAAGGAAGCCGAATCAGACTCTATAAAATAAGAAGACTCATAAGAGCAAGAGCCACAAACTCCAACTGTGATAAGATCAGTTAAGGAAAGAAGAAAAATAGAAAGGTATAGTCCATCTGCTTTTTGTTCAAATTTTTCTTTAACTATAACTGATGATGATCCTAGAACCGTCAGGGAGGCAGTATATTTAGAGGATGGAAAAAACTGGAAAGAGGCCATGGTTGATCAAATGGCATTCTTGCATAAAAGTGAGGCATGGGATCTAGTGGAGTTGTCAGCTGGAAGGAAGCCCATCAGGAGCAAATGCGTGTTTAAGAAGAAGATGAGTGTAGAGGACAAGGTGGGGGAATACAAAGCTTAGTTGGTAGCAAAAGGTTTTTCCCAGGTGTCGGGAATTGATTTTGGTGATATTTTTTCTCTTGTTGCCAAAGTTACTTCTATTAGATTACTTTTATTTTTTGCTGCTGCATTTTATTTTGAGGTAGAACAGATGGATGTGAAAAAAAAATTTCTTCATGGGGATCTAGAAGAAGAGATCTACATGAAACAACCTGAAGGCTTTATGGTGAAGGGGAAGGAACAGCTAGTATGTAGGTTAAAGAAGTCCCTATATGGGTTAAAACAGTCACCAAGGATGTGGTATCAGAAATTTGATACCTATACACGAGGACTTCGCTTCACTAGAAGCAAGGAGGATCACTGTGTTTATTTCAAATTCATTGGTGACCATGTTATTTATTTGGTCTTTTATGTGGATGATATGTTGTTGATTGGAAATGACAAAGAAATTATCCAAGATTAGAAGACCCAATTGTTCTCCAAATTCAACATCAAGGATATTGGTGTTGCAAACTATATTTTGGGCCTGGAAACTAAGAGAGATTGGGCAAAGAGGAAGCTTCAGTTAAACTAGAGGAAGTATGTTGAGACTATATTCCATAGGTTCAATATGCAGGATAGTAAACCAGTGAATGTTCCTATTCTTGTAGATACAAAGCTATCTAGTGAACAGTGTCCCAAGACACAAGAAGAAGAGGAGGATATGTCTAGTGTTCCATATGCAAGTGCAGTGGGTAGCCTGATGAATGAAATGGTATGTACTAGAACAGACATTTCACATGCAGTGGGAGTATTAAGCAGGTTTATGTCAAACCCAGGGAAGGAGAATTAGAGAACAGTGAAGTGGGTTTCCAGATATTTGTGTGGCACTAGTGATTATGGCTTGTGCTACCAGGGAAGACTAGGATTTGAAAGAGTGTTGGAAATTCGTGTTTTTGTTGATGCAGACTGGGCTGGAGAACTGGACCAAAGAAGTTCGACAAGTGGGTATGTGTTTATCCTATTTATAGGTGCAGTCAGTTGGATGAGTAAAAGGCAGTGTCTAGTGGCTCTTTCAACTACAGAGGTAGAATACATAACAGCCACTCATGCAAGCAAAGAATCAGTTTGGTTGCAAAGATTGTGTTCAAGTATGGGGTTGGTGTAGCAAGCTATAAGGATAGACTGTGATAGCCAAAGTGAAATTTTCTTGGCTAAGAACATTGTGACCGACAACAACCCTCTTTTATTTAATATTAGTAATAATACTAAATAAATGGGGACCCTTAGTTAAAAAATAAAAAAAAATCAATTAGGATTTGTTTTCCTTTTCAAATAAAACTTTCTATCATAAACTTAGAGAAATCCCTTAGAAAGAACATTAAGAAACACTTAAGTTTATGATAGATTACAATAAAATTGTTCTTTAAACAAAATAGCGCATCCATTGCAAAATGGTATATATCTTTTATAAAACTGAAAATGCGATTTTGCGCTTTTGCGATAATGCGATCCCAAAAAGCCTATACAATAAACATATTGGTCGCAGATCGCATAGCGTAGAAAACAGAAATGTTAAACGAATACCTTTTGCGCTATTTACAATTTTGCGCTTTTGCGAGATTTGCGATGTGCGCTTTTGCGCTATTTCACAATTTACGCTTTTGCGCTATTTATAAAATTGCGATGGTTTCATTTTGTGATATTGCGATATTACGACATTGCGATATTGCGATATTGCGCAGCAAATCGGAGATTGCAATGTCGTAGATTCATAAAAGCGCGTTGTTCAAAGACAATCTTCCCATATATCAATATCTGTTATGCGCTTTAATGATTGGATTAAATGAATGGATTGACAATTAATGGTAAATGAGATTTTGTTTTGATTGAAAGTCATTTCACGTTAAAATAATATATTTCATCTGCCTTCACATTTAAAACAATCTCATCACCTTTCTCATGCCATTACTCTCATTTAACTCGTAAAACGCAGGCATGAAGGAGCAAACGTCTATACAAAGCTTTCACAGAACATTATGGGTAAGAAGGAGAAGAGCTCGAATTCTGAAAACAGAGAAATGGCTTCACTGTATGCAGACACCGCTTGCAATAAGGATGCCGGTATAACCACATGGGAAGGAATGTATAATTTGCTGGAAGAAGAAAATCCTGTGGTATTGAAAGTTGCGGCTACAACAGGTTCCAGTAATACGTCTGAGGCAACTCTTAAAGAACTGGCTTGCTCATTTCTGCATAGGATAGCGGCAAGGCCAAGGATTCTCCCATATACAGACATGGTGAAATGGGTGCTAGACAACACAGATATTTCAGACAGGCAATTTAGAACTCCATCTCAAGAGCTAATCGGGTCATTCACCACGGAAGATGTGAGGCTGATGTATAAGTTGCCGGAACCTCAGGCGACTTATAATAAGCAATTCATGGAAGATTTTGCCAGAGAACATGCAAATTTGTCAGAATGCACACAAGAGTGGACCAAAAGATATGAGTCGTTGAAGAAAAACAAAACAAACATGAGTGAGGCAATTGCAAAAGATATCAAAGACGCCCGTTCCTGAGTTCAGCCAAGTGGGAAATTTGTTGATTTCTACCACAAGATAAGGTGTTAGCACTCAAAATCTCACCTCGGTGAAATGAAGTAAAACTCAAGGCTACCTCAAACCACGCTCAGCCTCGTAGCTAGCCCTACGAGGACAGGAGAGGGCTCTCTCCGTCAATCTCGAGAAAATAAGAAATAGGATGCGAGATGACTTACAATAAGAACTGATTTTAGGCTAGTAAAGAGATAGGTATGTTTGATTTTTGGTTTTTTGGGTTTTCGCTGTCAGAATGCACACAGGAGTGGACCAAAAGAGATGAACCGTTGAAGAAAAACAAACACGGGCGGACAGTACCAAAAAGGATGTTTTAGACGCTGTTCACAAGTTCAATATCCAAGTGGGAAATTTGACACAATTTCTACCACAAGATAGGGTATGTGAGTTTGCCAAATTATCCCCTATAGAGCTTTTAGAAGTTACTGAAAAAGCTGTTGGAGATCAGGAGCTCTTAGGGAAACATAAAGCTCTTATTGAGAAAAGTCGGGAGTTGAAGAGACTTGAAATAACTGTAAAGCAAAATGAGGAAACATTGACCAAATTCAAGGCACTTAATGCTGAGCAAGAAAAGGATGTGGAGCGTGTTCGGCAAAGAAAAAAACTACTGCGAAAGGTCGAATCTATAAAGAAGAAACTACCTTGGCTGAAGTATGATATGAGAAAAAGGAAAGGAGAAAATGGCGAAGCGAAATCGAGATGAAATTGCAAAATTAATAGTAGAGCGAAAAGCTCCAATAGAGGAGAATGCACAAATCAGAAGAGCAGAGGAGGCGGCTACAGTGGCAAACACTCTTACTGATTGTGTAAATGATAATTTACACAAAGCTAATTTGATTTCAGAAACTGTTCCAGGATATCTCCCACAGGCACATCAACTGCAAACGGAATGGAGGCAAAAAGCAGAAGAAAGAGAAAAATCAATCCAAGGGCTGACAAGATTAAATTGGGACTCTTACTGGACATACTTAGTGAAGCCACATAGTCAGCACAGTGCGCTTAATTGTATCATCAATTCTACAGAGAAGATTGCGCCTACACTTGCCGACTCTGTCTTTTCAGGACAGTTGAATTCTGAAGTCGGTCAACCACATCTTCTCAAAACTATGCTAGATGCCTGCAAGTTTAAAGACCAAGTTCATAGATAGTTAGTTAATAAGCTTTATTTTCTTAGATTTAGTTTTAATTTTACTGTATTTTAGCCTAGGAAAAGGACGGTCATTAAACCGAATCCTTAATTTTTGTAATAGACTATTTTTAGATTTAACTAAGTAGTATTTAAACCCTTCTCATGCATTTAGAGAGGGGTCCTGGATCTTAATATTTTTGACTTGGAGATTACATTTCTGTACTCCATTGGCTTAATATATTTTTTTAAAAGGATCACATCTGGTGATTTTTATGCGGAATTATCTTTGAAGTGTTGCATTTCTGTACCTTGGAATTTGATTTTGCATCAGAGTTACTGGATTAGAGTATCATATTTCATTTGAAAGTCTTCAAGATGAATAAGGTATTTCTATCTGTTCACTGTTGATTTCTTTTGTCTTATGATATTCGCTTTAAAATTTGCTATCATTTACAGATATTTGTTTTCATAACGTTTCTTTATATATATCATTTTTTAGTATAATTGAAATGTTATCTTTCATAAGTATATGTAAATGATATATTATGATGAATGCAATATGCTAATACAACTCTGTTTAATTTCTTAAACAGAGTTATCTTTATTTTTTTCTGCACATTTCGATTTAAATGATAATACATTTTTATGGTTATTGTTAAATTGGAATAATCTTAAGTTGTATTCACATATGGTTGCCCAGGTTAGTTTTAGAATTTCTTTACCAGTATTTAGTTTAAATTAGATAGTTTTATTTCAGTCAATTTAGTCCCATTACTCACTCATCCAAATCAACCCATCACCAACCCATCCTTACGACGGGTCGGTCCCTTTAAATCCAGTTTGAGCCCACCACTCTCCATGGAAGGAAATGCATCCTAAGGTCAGAGCAGTGGTTTTCCCCAATGTTGAAGCGAGGATTTTCTTCTAGGCTTCAACCATGATATAGAAGAGGAAAGGAAGGAGGAACAACCACATAGTTTGCTAACTCAGAATATTACAGCAAACAAAATAAAGGTCATAAGCAACAAACCAGTCACCAACATAAGGCTAACCATGAGAGTCAAATGGAAAACCCTCAACACTATGAAAACCTTGAAGGACAGAATAAAATTAAACATAGTGCAGGCCCTAAAGAACAAGATGGTGATAGTCACAAAAAACAAAAAAAAGAGGACAGAAATGACTTTAATGACAAATCTGAAATTGGACGTATATGGAGTATGAGTTTTGATGGGTCTTGTAGAAAAACTGGTGCAAGAGCAGGAATATGGGTGCATAACACAAAAAATAATCATGCTAAGGGCCACTCATACAAGTTAAACTTTCAATGCACTAATAACATAGCTGTGTATGAAGAAATCCTCTTAGGATTACATTTATTGAAGAAATTAGGTGCCAAGAGGATAATTGTCCATGGAGACTCAGAATTGATTATTAGGTAAATAAATCGGGAGTATACTTCCAAACATCCAAGACTAAGAGCATATAGGGATGATGCCATTGACCTTTTGAAAACCTTTGTAGAATATGAGCTCACCTTTGTCCCTAGAAACCAAAACATTCTTGCCAATGGATTAGCCTTTGCTGCTGGTACATGTCTTAAACCTTATCAAAGAAAACAATACACAGTCCAAGTCAAGTATAGGCTAGCAGTTCCAGATAATGGGAGATATTGGCAAGTTGTTGAAGGAGATAAACAGATAGAAGATTTCCTGCAGTCCAGAAATTAGTTTGAAATTCCAAATTCAGACTCAGAATATGAAGAAGAATGCCCTACTGAGGAACAATATTATAAGGAAGAACCTCCTGACACTATTGATATAAACTATAAATCTGTTGACCAAAGAACATAAACATAAAACAAAAATATGCATTGATATAGAAAAAGAAGATTTAGAAGTCTTGATCCGAGCACCAATTGGCGCCTTCCACCTATTCCACTTGGCCCCCACCATTGTCTCTTTCAGTTTTTCAGTTTCGGCATAACTTACTATTTTTAGCAGTTTTTCGGGTCCTGAACTTCCGGAGCCGTTTTGAGGCCCTAAACGACGTTTTTGGGTATGAAAGCGCCAGCGAATTTTCTGATAAAATTCGTCCCGACAGCTGTAGTCCTCGGATAGAGCTTTCTAATGATGTATCATATGCGTCAAACGGAGATAGTATGCCAAAGTTACGTCCCTGGGAAGTTGAAACACCAATTTACCCAAACGGGGCCCATGGTTTTGGCGCTTCATCTCCTAGGGTTAGGTTTTTGGGATGTTTAGGGTTCTCCATTGTTTCTCAATAATAAATAGGCCCTCGCGCCTCATTGTAAAGCAGTTCAGAGGCCTGTAGCCGCCACATCTCTTCTCAGAGATAGCTACCAGTGCCCTAGCTAGTTTTATCTCCGTTCTTTCTGTAAGCAAATTTCAATTCTTTGATATTAATGAAATGAAGTGTTATTTCCGCTGCATCTCTATCTTTATGGTTATGTGTTTATTCTGTTGCGTTCCTGCATAAATCCGGATCAGTGGTATCAGAGCGGTCTGCTTTTTCTCGATCCTTCTTTGCATGTCCCCAAGGAGGTCGGGGTATAAGGAACTAGGGCTTGATCTGGTGGAACCTTTGCAAGATCAGCCTCGCAAACCTCGACGGACGCCCATGGGGGACGAAAAGAAAGATGAGGGAGCAGGAGATCCTATCAAAATATTGCTCGAGGAGGCCCTCGAAAAACAAAGGAACGCGATGATGGATAGCTTTGCTCGGATCCTTCAACGGCTGCCCACCGGCGGCGCATATGCATCCAGTAGCCACTCTGGAGTTGCGACTCCCTTTAAGGTACAAGTAAATTTTGACATTCCCATATTTGAGGGTCAAATAGACGCAGATGCCGTAGATAGATGGTTGAATCTATTAGAAGGATATTTCTCTGTTCTTGACTTTTCAGACCGGGAGAAGATTATTTTTGCACTCCTCAAAGCTACCCCCCATGTTAAGGACTGGTGGGAAACCTACTGTGAGAACAAGGACCAGACGGAACCCTCTCTGTTCTCGGCCGTACCAACTTGGAATTCTTTCCGAGACGCCGTCAAGGAACAGTACTATCCCGTGGGGAGCTATGAGGACAAGTACATACAATGGACCACGCTGCGACAACAAAGGGATCAAGATGTGCACGAGTTGACGAATCTGTTCCATACCCTGCGCACAAAGTTGGGTATCAAAGATTCAGAGAAACATTTGGTGCTAAAGTATCGCAGCTGTCTGCACAGATACATTCAGGGGGAAATGGAGTTCCTCGACATCTCCTCGCTTGGTACGGCATACCGGTATGCTGCCAAGATTGAGCAGAAATTCAAACAGAAGAAGCGAGACTTTGGATCTGCGAATCAAAAGCAGGGAAAAGGTGCTTCCAAACCGCAGAACAAAGGACAGAGCCAAGGCATGGCGGCTAAAGACAACCCACCAAAGCCACAAGAAAAGAACAACACCGTAAAGCCAAAGAAGGACACGAGAAAGTGGTGTGAGTTCCATAAGAGCTCCACTCACAACACAAGTGAGTGTCGGGCCAAGCGGTCGCTAGTGGCCGAGATGAGGGCTTCTGAGTCAGATGCATGCTCCGACTCCGAATCAGAACCTGAAAAGGAGAATGAAAAAGGGAAACAAATTATTGATGCGGAGCCCAACGCCACTGTTGCCACTACAAAGGTCGAGAAGGAGGAACCGGAAGATCCAGAGGAGGAGGAACGTCTCTTCCACTCCCAGATGTGGGTAAAGGGCTCCCCTGTACAGTTCATTATCGACAATGGGAGCCAAAAGAACCTCATTTCAGCAGACGCCGTGAAGCGGTTGGGCTTGCCGACCATAGCTCACCCACATCCATACACCATCGGGTGGCTTCACCAAGGACGAGATCTCCGCGTCAGCCAACAGTGCCGCCTTCCCTATAGCATCAAGCCCTTCACAGATGAGGTATTATGTGATGTTGCTCCTATTGATGTTTTTGATGTATTATTAGGACAACCATACTTGTGGAAGCCCCATGCTGTGTATGAGTCTCGACCTCGTGCTGTCATTGTTACTTTGGGAAATAAGTTGTACAAGATACCAGAGGTACCACCTCCTACAGCTATCTCTTTGGTTACTGCAAAACAATGCAGTAAGCTCATTTCCCAAACCAGGAAATTCGTTTTCCTGATGATCCGCCCCCAGGGCAAGAAGAAGACTGTGGCCACGACCTCCAGACAGGGCCCCTCTGCACGACAACAACAAATGGATAAGGTGGTGGAGGAGTACGGGGACATCTTCACCTCACCCACAGGGGTTCCTCTGCACTGCCAGGTCAAGCACCCAATTGATCTGACCCCAGGTGCGCCGCTACCCAATGGACCGATCTATCGACGCTCTGTTCTGGAAAATGCTGAAATCAAGAGGCAGATTCAGGAGTTGTTGCAGAAAGATCACATCAGACCAAGTTCATCACCATGTGGGAGCCCGATCGTGTTGGTACAGAAAAAGGATGGGACGTGGAGACTCTGTATTGACTATCGGGCGCTGAACAAGATTACTGTCCGGAATAGGTACCCAATCCCACGGATTGATGACCTTCTGGACCAACTCCAAGGTGCAAAATATTTCAGTAAGATCGACCTGAAGTCTGGGTATCACCAGGTACCAATTGAACCCTCTGCCTTCAAAGCTAAGGAAGGCCTTTTTGAATAGCTGGTCATGCCTTTCGGGTTGACGAATGCTCCCGCAACCTTCATGAGGATGATGGACGACATCTTGCGGCCATTCACCAACTCATTCGTGGTGGTGTACTTGGATGACATTCTGATCTTCAGCAAGACTTGGGAAGAGCACCTTCATCACATCCGACAAGTCCTCCAAACACTGCGGCAACACAAGTTGTGTGCCAATTTGGAGAAGTGCACGTTTGGCATGACCCAGGTTCAATATCCGGGATACATTATTGATGAAAAGGGGGTGCATGTGGATCCAGCCAATATCCAAGTCATTCGGGATTGGCCAGCCCCGACTACTATAACAGAGCTTCGCAGCTTTCTGGGTCTTGCTAATTTCTACCGTAGATTCGTGTTGGGATTCTCTCATATCACTTGGCCCTTGAGTCAAGTCACCAAAGGAAGAGCGAGAGCAAAATTCTTTTGGTCGGAACCTCAACAGAAGGCGTTCAAAGAATTGAAAAATCGCCTCTGTTCTGCCCCAGTGCTCACCTTACCAGACTTGCAGCAGCCATTTGAGATCGAGACAGATGCCTCTGACTATGCTATTGGGGCAGTTCTTACTCAGCAGGGACATCCAGTGGCATATCACAGTGAGACATTGTCTGAGACAGTTCGCAAGTATCCCACCTATGACAAAGAAATGTATTCCATTGTGCAAGCATGTCGACAATGGAAGCATTACATTTTGGGGAAGGAAACAATCATCCACACAGACCACCGGCCCCTGCAGTTCATACAGACACAAGGGAAGTTGCAGAATGATCGCCATCAGAAGTGGTCCACATATCTGCAGCAGTTTCATTTGAACATCAAGTACAAGAAGGGTAGCACCAATAATGTTGCAGACTACCTCAGCCGACCACCGATCGTGGCGCTCACCACCGTGCTCAACTCTTGTGGGCACGAGACTTCTGATTGGCCGCTTCTCTATGAGAGACCCGGAATTCGACCACACTTACAAGGCACTCTTGGGGGGTACGCAAGTTCCAAATTTTCACCTCCAAGATGCACTTTTATGTCACCTGGGACACATTTGTATTCCTTCAAGTGAGCGTGCCAAGATGATATGGGAAGCACACTACAGTCGAGTCGCTGGGCATTTCGGGGTCGAGAAAACAGTAGCAATACTACAGAAGTATTTCTATTGGCCGAACCTTCGAAAGGATGTCGAGAAGCACATCAAATCCTGCACTGCTTGTGCCATTGCTAAGCCGACCATCAAGAAGCAAGGCCTATATACTCCACTACCTACCCCTAGTCGACCATGGGAATCCATCTCCATGGATTACATGTCGGGACTGCCCTCTACTAAGAATGGCAATGACTGTGTTTTCGTGGTCGTTGATAGATTCTCGAAGATGGCCATTATGGCGACCTGTAAGAAGAATATCACAGCAGAAGCTACTGCTAAACTCTTCTTTGAACGTGTATGGGTTCACTTTGGGATCCCACAGTCAATCATATCAGATCGAGATAGCAGGTTCCTCAGCACATTTTGGTCCAGCCTCTGGTCAATGATGGACACAAAGCTCACCAAGTCCACAGCTTTCCATCCCCAAACAGATGGCCAGACAGAGGTCGTCAACAGAATGATTGTACACATTATGCGCATGTACAATTCAAAGCATCCACGCACATGGGATGAGAGCCTCCCCTATGTACAACATAGTTATAATCGGGCTCTCCACAGTTCAATCGGCCATAGCCCCTTTCATGTGGGCTTGGGATTCCAGCCCCTATGTCCCATTGACGTATGTGCCATTTGCATTTACTCAAGACCAGTTGTGCACGTGGTCAGTTGACAAGGCAATAGCTTCATCGGCGCATTCAACACATCCCATGTGAGTTCATGATATATTGAATGAGCTAATGCGTTTAACTATTGAGTATATGATCGACACGGGTGCCACACAGCACCAGGTGAATGATATGGCTACATTTGCAGAAGGAGCGCCTCAGTGGACCTCACCGCAAGCTTCGCCCGCTCCGATACGGGCCGTACACCATCACCAAGGCTGTAGGTAACAATGCCTTCGAGCTTAGTATTCCACCATTCCTTAGTCTGCACCCAGTCTTCAATGTGGATCGCCTTCGTCCTTACTTTCCACCTCTACTGGACACCTCGGACATTGCAGAACAACTCACACCAACAGAGTTAAACCCAGACTGCATGGAACAGGCCACCACAGGTTGTATCATGGACATGCAAATCAAGAACACTCGTCAACAGCAGATCCAACTGTATCGGGTTGTCAAAGCTGGCCAACTCCTGCACCAAGGAAAGTGGTTCACCAGGGACCAAGTTCAGCAGAAATTTCCTCATCTCATGGAGGAACTTAACGCAATAGGGACCATTGCTTCCTAAGGGGGGATGAATGATCTAGGTGGATATTGGTGGCCACCCACCTATTCCACTTGGCCCCCCACCATTGTCTCTTTCAGTTTTTCAGTTTCGGCATAACTTACTATTTTTAGCAGTTTTTCGGGTCCTGAACTTCTGGAGCTGTTTTGAGGCCCTAAACGACGTTTTTTGGGTATGAAAGCGCCAGCGAATTTTCTGATAAAATTCGTCTCGACAGCTGTATTCCTCGGATAGAGCTTTCTAATGATGTATCATGTGCGTCAAACGGAGATAGTATGCCAAAGTTACGTCCCTGGGAAGTTGAAACACCAATTTACCCAAACGGGGCCCATAGTTTTGGCGCTTCATCTCCTAGGGTTAGGTTTTGGGATGTTTAGGGTTCTCCATTGTTTCTCAATAATAAATAGGCCCTCAAGCCTCATTGTAACGTAGTTCAGAGGCCTGTAGCCGCCACATCTCTTCTCAGAGATAGCTACCAGTGCCCTAGCTAGTTTTATTTCCATTCTGTCTGTAAGCAAATTTCAGTTCTTTGCTATTAATGAAATGAAGTGTTATTTCCGCTGCATCTCTATCTTTATGGTTATGTGTTTATTATGTTGCGT